>JAULBY010075983.1:0-13136 GCA_032358315.1 Ophiocytium majus
ATTACTGATAATTTCCCGGGAAAGGAAACATCCATCTCATTTATCAACGCAAAGTTGCTTATGTATAACCGTTTAAGCATAGTGCCAATTTCGCACAATTTAAACAGTTAAAAAAACGTTTTTTAACAAATTTGGGCCTTTATTTTCAACAAACTTTTTGAGGCTTACTCAGTGCTTTACCCCATTAACTCAATATTTCACCTATTTTTTTACATTTTTTTAATGTATCTAAACTTTTACCCAACGTAATAGTATATATAAACGTAATAGTATATAAACACACCATTTTATGAGACAACTCAAAATAACCAAACAGATCACCAACCGCGAAACGGCTTCTTTGGATATGTACTTACACGATATTGGACGTGTAGAATTAATTACGGCTGAAGAAGAAGTTATTCTTGCACAAAAAATTAAAGCGGGCGATCAACGTGCTCTTGATAAATTGGTTCGTGCCAATTTACGTTTTGTGGTTTCTGTTAGTAAACAATATCAAAATCAAGGTTTAAGTTTACCCGATCTTATCAACGAAGGAAATTTAGGTTTAATAAAAGCCGCGCAACGTTTTGATGAAACACGTGGATTTAAATTTATTTCCTACGCCGTTTGGTGGATCCGCCAAAGCATTTTACAAGCATTAGCAGAACAAAGCCGTATTGTGCGTTTACCTTTAAATAAAATTGGCGCTATTAATAAAATAAACAAAACGCTTTCTAAAATGGAGCAGGATCTTGAAAGAGAACCGAGCTACGATGAGATAGGCGAAGTTTTAGAAATGGCACCACAGGATATACAGGATACCATGCGTAACAATAACCGCCATTTAAGTATGGATGCACCTTTAACTTTAGGTGAAGATGGTGGGAGCATGTATGATCTTATGCAAAACGAAAGCTCATTGAGTCCCGATAAAGAATTAATTGGCGAAAGTTTACAGTTAGAAATTACACGTGCTTTATCAACTTTAACTGAGCGTGAAGCAGATGTTGTAAAATTATTTTTTGGCCTTGGCGGAAAACATCCGCACTCATTAGAAGAGATCGGCGAAAAATTTGATCTTACACGCGAACGTGTTCGCCAGATAAAAGAAAAAGCAGTACGTCGCTTAAAGCACGGCAGCAGAAGCCGTTTATTAAAAGCGTATTTAGGATAGTAAAGGCAAAATGTAAGAGTATTCCTATAATGGGAGGGAAAATGTTTTAAACTCAATGCCCTTATCTTACATTTAACCTTTTTACAATATAAATTTCATTTTAGTTCCACAAAAAACCCTTCTGATGTCAGGTCAGGAGGGTTTTTTAATTTATGATTCAAAAAAAGCCCGCAATAAATACTGCAGGCTTTTTAAATTTCCAGCCTCATCCTAAATCCTTCTCCAAAGGAGAAGGACTTCAAAAGTGCTAGGCGGGGTTGAGACTTATTGTATAATCAATTTTCCTACTTTAATAGTGCTGTTATCTTTTTTGTTACTGAGCTTATAAATATAATTTCCTGTAGCAAGATTTCCTTTTTCAATAATAAAGCTATTTGATGTAATCGAAGAATTATTCATTACCTCTCTTCCTAACTGATCATAAACTAAAAAGCTAAGGTCGCTAACATTGCTGGCACCTTCTATTATTACGGTAGCTTCGTTACTCATTGGATTTGGTCCAACAGTAACCGAAATCGATTTGCTTTGTTCTTTTACACCCGTAAGAGTTACTCCCTGGCCATATAATTTAAAAGGAAAAGTTTGTGGGTGGGTTCCGTCCATAACACGAGTCCATGTGGTAGCAGAAGCTACATATTGATAAGTATCTGTTCCGGTTCCAATATCTAAAGTTCCTAATACTGTTGCCAAAGGACACCATGGGCCTGAAGTTAATGTACCTGTTGCATTCCAGGTTACCCAATATGTACCTCCTGAAAGCGATCCCGTTAACGCTGCTTTTATTTTCATAATTGGTCGGGTAACATCTGTAAAAGGTGGTGCTCCGTTTGGCATACGATAAATACCGGAAAATCCTGTAGTCATTAAAGCGTTGGTAGTTTTACTGCCAATAATCAAGGTAGAACTGGGTTTACTAGAACTATCTGCAGCAATAAAACAATACAAACCAGAAAAAGAAGAAGTAAGAGGAGATCCTGTTTGATAGCCATAAGCTATTAAAGAATCAATCATCCAGCCTGAAGCGGGGACAGTAATTTTAGAAGACAACCACCAACCTGCGGTGCGATTTTGATTGGAACCAAAAAGGGTAGCGCCCAGGTTTGTTTGGGTTGCAGATACATCTGCGCCCGATGGCCCGGCGCCGGGATGAGTAACTAAAGAGGCGGTGTTAACCAATAATGTTTGGCTATTGGCGGCCATTGTGATCCAAACTGATGCTAAAAGAGTAAAGATTTTTTTCATGAGTGATGTTTTAGTTTAACAATAAGGTTACTTAATTAAATATACAAAAAAAATTACAGAATGTTTAACAAAAGCACGAATTAATGTTATGCGTTCTTAAGCGAATTCTTCTTATTTTTATGATTCAAAATAAAAAAGAGTATGACTACTACAAAACCAAAAAAATCGCTTTTCCGTCGCATTATGAAATGGAGCGGAATTACTTTATTGTTAATTATTGTTCTGTTAATTGCAGCACCATTTATCTTTAAAGATAAAATTGTTGCAATTGTTAAAGAACAGGCAAATAATAATTTAAACGCGAAAGTAGATTTTGGTGATTTTGATCTTTCTATCTTTTCTTCTTTCCCTGATTTCAGGTTTAAAATAAATAAAGTAAGTGTAATTGGTGTTGATGAATTTGCAGGAGATACACTTGCATACATTAATACGTTAAGCACAGATATCAATTTAAAAAGCGTAATAAGTGGCGGGCCTTATGGCGTTAATTCTATCATTATTGATAAAGCCCGCATTTTAGGAAAAGTTTTAAAGAACGGTAAAGCCAATTGGGATATTGCAAAACCAAGCGCCGATACAACCGTTACAACACCGGCTGATACTGCGGCTACACAATTTAATGTAAAACTAAAAGAATTTAAAATTAAAGAAACATATATTGTGTATGATGATCAGCAAGGCGGCATGTATGCCAAGCTTGAGAATTTTAATTATGAATTAAATGGTGATTTTACACAGGATAATTTTGTAATGAGCAATATACTGGATATTGCAAAAACTACTTTTAAAATGAGTGGCGTTGCGTATTTAAATGAAGTGCACACAAAATTAAAAGCAGATGTGGATATGGATATGCTTAAAATGAAATTCGCATTTAAAGAAAACGAATTCAGCTTAAACGATCTTACTTTAGGTTTTAATGGTTTTGTAGAAATGCCGGACACCAATATTAAAATGGATCTTACTTTTAAAGCCAATCAAACAGAATTTAAATCTATTCTTTCTTTAATACCAAGTGTTTACTCTAAAGATTTTGCTTCAGTAAAAACTGCGGGCAAATTAGCATTGGATGGTTATGCAAAAGGAACCTACAACGCTGCACAAATGCCTGCCTTTGGTGTTAACCTAAGCATTAAAGACGCGATGTTTAAATACCCAAGCCTACCAAAATCGGTTAACAACATTAATATAGATGTAAAAGTATTAAACCCAACAGGTGTGTTAGATGCAACTACAGTTGATGTGAATCGTTTTCACATGGAGTTAGCGGGTAACCCTATCGACATTGCCGCACATGTTAAGACACCAATTTCTGATCCGGGCATTACAGCAGACCTTAAAGGAATCATTGATCTTTCTTCTGTTAAAGAATTTATTCCAACCGAAAAAGGTGATGAGCTAAGCGGGATCATTAAAACAGATATCAGCATTGCCGGCCACATGAGCTCTATTGATAAAAAAGAATACGATAAATTTAAAGCACAAGGTTCTTTAGAGATCGATAAAATGAATTACAAATCGGCAACTCTTCCATACGTTGTGCAGTTAAACACCATGTTGTTAAACTTCTCTACACAGTTTGTTGAGTTAGCTAAGTTTGATGCGAAGATGGGCAAAAGTGATATACAAGCCAGCGGTAGAATTGATAATTTAATTCAATACATGTTTAAAGACAGTTTAATTAAAGGCTCTTTCACACTTAATTCTGCTTTAATGGATATTAACGAATTAATGGGACCTGAAACACCAACAACAGCGGCAACTCCGGCTGCTACAACAGCGCCTACATCAACAGCTTCTACAGGTGTTGCAGAAGTTCCGGCAAATATTGATTTTAATTTAGATGCAAAAATTGGAAAAGTACTTTATACCAATTTAGTATTGGATAATATGGTTGGTAATATTTTGATACGCAAACAAAAAGTGGACATGACCAATTTACACATGAACACTATGGGTGGCGCATTAACCATAAATGGTTTTTATGAAACAACAAATCCTAAAAAACCAACAACGGGTTTAAATTTAAAAGTAGATAATTTTGATATCCAGGAAACATTTAAATCGTTTAATACTGTACAAAAATTGGCGCCTGTTGGTCAATATGCTAAAGGTAAATTCACAGCTACACTTGAAAACTTTAATACTTCGTTAAATGATAAAATGGAACCAGATTTAAATGCAGTAAAAGCAAACGGGACATTTAAAACTGCTAAAGTAAACGTAGGTGGTTTTCCTCCCTTCGTAAAATTAGGTGAAGCTTTAAAAATTGAGCAGCTAAAAAGCATGGACGTTGATAATCTTTTAGTGAACTATACTATTAAAGATGGACGCGTGGTAATGGCACCGTTTGATACCAAAGTTGCAAATGTACCTGCTAATATTAGTGGTAGCACAGGTTTCGATCAGACCATTGATTACAAATGGAAAATGGAAATACCTAAAGCTATGTTTGGTGGCGCTGCTAATTCTGCATTAACTAGTTTGTTAGCACAAGGTAATGCGGCAGCTGGAACAAATGTAGCAGTAGGTGATAAAATAAAAGTAACTGCTTTATTTGGCGGTACGGTTATGAAACCGGAAATAAAAACATCTTTAAAAGATGACGTAAAAAGTACCGTTGCAACTGTGACTACACAAGTTGTAAATAATGCCATTGATAAAGCGGCCGAAGAAGCGCAAAAAATATTAGAAGACGCAAAAGCGCAATGCGAAAAACAAAAAACAGAAGCACAAGCTAACGCCGATAAACAAAAACAAGATGGTTATGCAGAAGCTGATAAATTAGTAGAGCAAGCAAGCAACCCGATTGCAAAAATTGCAGCAAAGAAAGCAGCGGAAGCCGCTAAGAAAAAAGTAGATGAAAAAGTACAGAAGATAGTGAACGATGCAGATGCAAAATGCCAGCAAACTATTGCAGATGCACAAGCGAAAGCTGCTGCAAAAGCTGCAGAGAGTAAGAAGTAATTCCTGTCACGCTGAGCACGGCAAAGCGATTTAGCTTTGAGCGAGCTTGTGTGTTAGCGAAGCGCTTCGCATTAAATAAATTAAAAAACCCTCGCCAAATTGGTGAGGGTTTTTGTTTTCTATAAACTGCCTCGTTGAGCGGAGTCGAAGCGCTACAAAAATTATTTCCAAGAAAAACTGAGCCACTCGTAAAGTTTAGCCCCCATTTATGTGTGAGTGAATTAATCGCATAAAATCAACTGACATGCCTTTGGCCCTTTATTTTTGATAGTATTCCTGAATTAATTTTGCTTTATAATTAAATATGTAGGCTTGAATTGTGATATAACTATGTGAACAAACCATTACAGTTGGAAAAGTAAACTAACATAAAACGCAATGCAAAAATTTAAATGAACATAAATTTGAAAAATAGGATGTAACATTCAGTAACTTAACTGGAATTGATGGTTTAATTTTTTTGAAAACAAGGAACAAAACGCGAAAAGTCGTTCTCTAATAATAGAAGTGATAAAAAATAGTTTAAAATGAAAAATATGCAGAATCTTCTAGAAAGAATAACCAGGAACATTTGGATTCCATCAAGTGTCTTAATTAGCAACCAAGAAATATTAAAGTCGCTTAGCACCTGTCTTGTTATAGTTGTTATCCTTTTAGTGAATTGGTGGATCAACAAAAATAAGGTCGAACAAGAAAATAACCAGACAAACAAAGTTTTGGAACTACTCCTGAAGAATAAAAAAAAAAGAAATCTATTGAAGTAGGCAATATTAAAATAGAGTATCATGATGAAATAAAGCCGAAAGAAAATTCACCGTAATTAATAAAATTGTCATTTCGAGCTCAGTCGAGAAACGTTCGTGCGTTTCGACTTCGCTCAACGTGACAGTTCTACTCCTTAACAACCTTCCGCACCTCTGTTTTACCCTTCGAGCTTACTTTTAAAAAGTAAACGCCGGGCGCAATGTTGTTAAGGTCCATTTCAACTAAACCGTTGGTGATGTTCTCATTTTTAGAGATCAGCTGTTTGCCGCTTACATCGTATAAAAATAAATCAACGTTATTTTCGTTGTTATAAAATTTAACAGTCATTTTATTTTCTGCCGGTTGCGGGTAAATGGTTTGCACCAAATTGTCAACCGTTGCCTCGTTATTTTTTATGCCGGTTGTTATTGTGCTGGTACAAATAATATTCGTGCAAAATTTAGAAAGCAATCTTACATAAGCCGCATTGGTATAAATGCCTGCTTCGCTGATCGTCCATGAATTTACAGGCCAATCGTTATTAAAATCTTTATACGATTTTTGAATGGGTTGTCCCATGGGTGGTGTTACATTTGCAGTACATAACGCGTTATTAGCTGCGCTACCACAAGTGCCAGGGCAGCAGGCATCCAAAGCATAACCCGGGTTTGGGCCGCCCGGAATATAACCCGGAGGCGGGCCATAAGTAGATACGCCAACTTCATCCCACAATGCGCTTCCATCTTTAAACCAGCCATGATAAAATTGTGTCACCGAATTTTCGGCGCCATAACTTGCCATATTACTTAAATACGTTTTTGAAATTGGATTAACCCCATGAAAATAATGTACAAAACCCGAAGCCGCATTTGTATAGTTAGTTGCATTAGCTGCATTTAAAGAATACTGGTTCATGCTTAAGAACATATTACCTTGTTTTGATTTTGTCTGGTTACTGTTCCAGGTATAGTTATTATTGGCAAGCCATGCCCTGTAAGCATCTGTTTTATTAGTGTAAGCGGGCAGGTTATCGGCATTATTACTTTGCATAGAATTTGTGTAGGCATTTAAAATTGCTGTTTTCACGGCAGGTGTTGCACCCGGTGTTTTTGTATAGTATAATAAAGCATCCTGTTCCGGTCCTTCAAAAGGATACGCGAAAGTCCATGCCAATAAATGTACGTTTGTATAATTGGCATCTACAAACGTTTTGTAAGAAGCTGTGCCTGTTAAAGCATATAAATAAACAGCAGCAGCAACTTTTCTTGCAGCAAGGTCGTATGCAGCTATCTCCTGCTCTCCCGCTGCAAGTAAACCTGTATTATTAAATGTTACCGTTGGATTTGCGACTGCCCAGTTATATGCATTAATAGCTGCAGTCTGCAATGTGTTTGCGTATGCGGTTTGGCTGGCAGCCGTATATTGCATAGCAGCTAATGCAAACATGGCTGCGCTTGTTAAAGCCGCAGAAGTATTTGCCGGACCGTATTTTCTAAAAGCAACATCTGTGCTTGGCGGACTCAAAGCGCCGCCACCAACTACGGAAAGTACCGAACCGTTAGGTTGTTGCATTTTTAAAAGCCAATCTAATTCGTATTTTATCTCATCTAAAATATCAGGAATGCCATTTCCGCTTTCAGGAATATTATAATTATCCATCCACACCGTTGGGTTTTCTTCATATGCTAATAAAAGATCCGTTAAGGCGCTCCATGTAAAATTTACGTACTTATTATAATCACCGGCATCGTGCCAGCCACCGCTTAAGTTTTTAGAAGTTGAAACATTTGAGTTATTGTACAAACGGCAATCCGTATCTTGTTGTGTGCCGGCGTGACAAGCTGCATCGGTCCATGCCGTTGTAGCATTACTTGCCGTTTTAGCAGAACCGCAACGTGCATAATAGAACATACGCACTGCCTGCGTTAATACATCGTTATAAACACAATTATTAATTTCGAAACGGTAAGAGCCAACGTTATTGGTAACGTCAAAAATATAATAAGAGCCTGTTGCTGTTACAGACGAAAAATCGAACCACCATACTTTATCTCCGCTTTGAGTTTGTGTGGCGCCACCATTCCAAGCTGTAATAGTAGAAGTATATACAACCGCATCCGTTATCCAATCCCTCACCTGGTAAGAAGCACCCGGCGTGAAAGGCGTACCATTATTATAACCTGTTATTGGGTTAGAAATAACAGCAATTTTTTGCGACACCGGTTTATAACCAAACTGATCGGTTTTAATAAATTGAACCGTAACCGTTGGTGATGCATGAACGATCGTGCTTAAAAGCATGATAAACGTTAAGAAGTAAAATTTATTTTTCATGGGTGAGAGATTTAAGGTTAAATGTTTAGAAGTTGATTTCTGTATTCTATCCTTTATTGTTTTGTTATATCCAAAACCTTTCATTAAATTTAATATTAATATTTGAGAAAATAAAGACTTTTTTCATTTCTGTCACTTCGAGCGCAGTCGAGAAGCATAATGTGTCTCGACTGCGCTCGACATGACAAATTACATACAGTAAAAACTATGGTCGAAAATAAATTCATTCAACAACTGGAAGAATCTTTTAACTCAAAAGATTACAGTTTGTTTACACGGCGCAGCCTTGATCTTACAAACGATTACCAATTACCGGAAACTTTGGTAAGCGAGATCTTTGAACTAAGAAAAAATTATTTAAGCATTATTGATGTTAATCCGGCCGAGCAGGAAGGCATTAATGGTGCAGCTTCGCAGCTTCTTGAAAAAATAAAAATTCAGGATGCTGCCTTAGCAAATAAAGAAACAATAACATCTGACGTTGTTTTTAAAGCGCAGGATATTACCAAACAATTTCACAGCGGGCGCAATCCTTTTAAATTGCATCCTATTTCTTTTGAATTAAAATTAGGAGAAATTACAGGTGTAGTTGGTGAGAACGGAAACGGTAAAACAACTTTATTAAGAATTGTTTCGGGGCAATTGTCTACCGATACCGGTGCTATTGAGTTTCCGGCATTGGGTAATTTTTCGAACAACTGGTATAAGGCAAAAAATAAATTCGCGTTCATACCGCAGCGTATTCCAAAATGGCATGGCACACTGCTGGAGAATTTATTATTTTTTGCAACCATACATGGTATTACCGGAGAAAAAAATTTAAAACAGATAGATTATATTTTATTTCGTTTAGGTTTGGATAAATTCCGAGATCTTACCTGGAACCAGATCTCGAGCGGTTACCGTATGCGTTTTGAATTAGCAAAAATGCTATTGTGGCGTCCGCACTTATTAATATTAGATGAACCTTTAGCGAATTTAGATATTAATGCGCAGCAATTATTTATGCAGGATCTTAAATTTTTTGCGCAATCGCAAAGCAACCCAATTTCTATTATTTTAAGTTCGCAACAACTTCACGAAATAGAACGCATTGCTGACAATATTATTTTTATCCGCCAGGGAAAAACAATTTACAATGGCAAACAAATTAATTTTGGTATTGACCGTGCTGTAAATAATTACGAGGTTGCGGGTAATTTTACATTACAACAATTACAAAGTTGTTTAACGGAAGCGAACGGTTATAAAATTGAAGATGCAGGAACTGCTTTTATTATAAGCTGTGGTATTGATGTAAAATGGTTTGATGTTTTATCGGTCATTCAAAAGAACGGATTAGAATTAAATTATTACAGGGATATCAGTCAAAGTACCCGTCAATTATTTCATAAAGATATTTAATATGTTTAAAAAAATAGCTCCCGGTTTTATAAACCGCCTCGATACACATTTACTTACAAAATATCCAATACTTTGGATAAGCAAGATCCATTACATTTTATGGTTTGGTGTTTTATTGTATGCCCTTTCTGCCCTCATTGGTTTTTTTGTGCCGGTAGATCTTACCAGTAGGGCCGATTCAGGCTTGTGGTTCTTATTACTAACGGTTCTCTCTTTTATACTTTCGTGGTTTTGGGGTTACCGCTATTTGATCTTTAATAAAGAAAAGAATTTTGGTAATTTAAAAGCAGGCGACGAATACAAGAATTTCATTTTAGTTTTTTTATGCCTAAGTATATTTGCCTGGTTTGGTTCGCCCTTTGTTGTGAGCTATAATACCAAAGTAGCCAACATGTTTACCGATAAAGAAATTATTGATGATGTAAATACATTAAATGAACTGGAACCTTTTATCCCAACTAATTATTATTCGTATGAGAATACTTACGATACCATAAAAAAATCAACTTACTTTAATGTTAATAAAACTATTATCGGCTATAACAATTATACGCCCTGGCGTTTTTTGAATGATACAATTAATTATCCTCAAATAAAAAGCAATTACCGTTTACGGTTAACATATCAACCCACTGCCGACTTTAAGGCCGTAAAAGCAAAAGCGGAAAAACACATTGCTATTTGTCATAAATATGGTGTGTATCCGCAATTTAGTGCGGATGAAATGGCTACAACTTATGTTAAAGCGCAAAAGGCCGGCTGGATAGACATACAGGAAATTCAAATGAACGGCGATTATTACAAAGAACAGATGCGCACGGCATTTAACAATGTGTTTGATGCCAAGTTTGGTAAACTCTTTATTTGGGATAAAGACTTTTTATGGGGCATGTTCTATGTTATTTTTTCGTTAACGTTGTTATTGGTATTATTTAAATTAAATTACTGGAAACAATTTTTGATCATGGCCATTATAATGGCTTTATATCCCTTGGTAGTTTTTATCTTAACACAAATTCTTTTTAGACATTCTGATACAGAGGTTGCTTTTCATTGGTTCGTGTTTTTATTATTCGTGCTTACGATCATCAGTTTATTTATTACGGCTAAACAGAGAAATGTATTTAAACCTTTTTATAATATTTTAAACCAAATATTTTTTCTGCTTGTGATCTACATGCCAATGATAGTTGTATATTATTTACGACGTCATGCTGGTTTGTTTGAATATTATCGTTATGCTTATAATTATGAATCTCCTGCAGTATCCACTGTTGCGCAGGTTAACGGAGAAAGTGTTTATATTTACGATTACCGTTATTATTTGGATCAGTATTTATATACATACTGGGAACAGCAATATGATCTTTGGTTTTTGATCTGTAAATGGGCGCCAATAATCTTATTCATAGCCTGCTTGCCACTAATGAAAAAATTATTTGTTAAGCAGTTGGCATTGCCCAGAAGAACATAAAAAAAGAGCCTCATTTACAGAGACTCTTTTTTTAGAAAATATTTTTGTTTCTTACTCATTTAAGAAAGCTTCAAATTGCGCCCAAACACCTTTCATTTCAGGCTTTTCAGGATCTCCTTCAAAAACTATTTTTGCCTCTTTGGTATATTTTAGTTTTACGGTTCCCTCAGCAAGCAGGTCTCCATTCTCACCATCCCTGTGCGCATAAAATCTTACTGTAATTTGATATGTTTGATCCACTTTAAATTTGTCTTTATTATTATAAAGCAATTGAATGCAGGCATAATCCTGCACATACGCGCGTTGATATGCATTATATTCACGAATAGATCTTGTTGATGACTGACGGTATTCAACATCCTTTGTTTCTATAATTTTTACCATGTTGCTCCAGGCTGCCGATTTTTTTCGTTGTGTTTCCCTGTTTACTTTTTGGCCATTCATTTCATATTCAATGTTTATTTGTTGTCCCGGGTAAGCAATTTTTGGTGGCGTTTTAAAAAATGCCATAAACATCATATTACCGGCCATATCTAATTCTGTTTTAAAATCAGCACCGCTAACTCCAATTTTATCAGGGTATCCTTGTTTTTGTAAATGATACCATTGCGCTGCAAATACTACTTTTTGTACATTTTTTGCGTAAACTTCGTTCTTCATCCACTCAGCATTTTCCTTTTCCAGCTTTTCAGTGTTCAACGATGCGATGATCAAATCTACTTTTGCTTTTGCGGTTTCAAGATCATAGGTTGCAAATTTTGCCTGGTCTTTTGCATATACATCTTTTACTGTTCTTTTCGCTTCAAGTGGAGCAGGTCCGCCATTAGAACTATATTCTGTTTGTGTGATCTGTGCAAAAACCCCCGGCTCAAGCTCAATTACTTCTACATAACCTGCGGCAGTAGCATTAACCCATACGTAAAAAAGTTTTACTTTGTTTTTACTGTAATAACTTTCTTTTAATGATAATGTAAGTTGCGGCTCGGTACTTTTCTTTTTTTCAAAATAATGCATTTCGTTTACGATCTTACCGTTTGTTTCTTTAACAAATCTAAAGCCATATGATTTTTTATCGCTCAATCCAAAATACTGCCCGGTTACACCCATTTCATCGGTTTCCTGGTTGAAGGATTCAAAATTTCCAGAACCTGAGCCCCCGCCGCTGTTGAGCTTGTCTTTTAATTTTCCGAATTGTGCATTGGCGCTAAATCCAAATAGGCCAAGCAAGGCTGCCGTTAAAATAATTTTTATTTGTTTCATTGTTTTTGATTTTTGACGTATATATTTATTTGATTAAGTTTCCGTTTTTACCTGAGCTGCCATTTGGGCCGTTATAATAGGCTTGCGTTTTTGCCTTACCTCCAACACCCCCTTTGCCCCCGCTGCTGCTAACTGCTATTTTTAGAGAGGAGGCGCCGTTACCCGATAAACTAATGTTGCCGCCATTACCGCCATTGCCCCCGCTACCGCCGTTACCGGTTTTTTCTTCGCTACCATTACCACCATTTCCTCCATTGGTATTTATATTCATCGTATTATTAATATGTAGTTTAGCTTCAGACATAACCCGACCAGAATAAGCCTCAGTAATAATCAGCTTATTGATCTTCTCTCCGTTTATAAGCATACTTGTAACAGAAATATTCACACTTTTTCCATCGGCACCATTTGAGCCATTAATTGTGTAACCCGACGTGTATGCACGTCCCCAGGATCCTGAGTTCCCTGAAAAATTATAATTGATATCTTTTTTGTAATTGATATCGCAACTAAATTTTCCTTTTACTTTTTTAGTATCAAATTTTGACCAGACTG
>JAULBY010075983.1:13146-31441 GCA_032358315.1 Ophiocytium majus
CTACCATTGATAAGGTGTGGATCTTGCCCGGCTCTTCATAAATAAAAGGCCAGATAATAAAATGCATCATAGCTCTGTAAGCAAATACAAATTTTTTAGTATCAAATTTTGACCAGACTGAAATTTCAATTTTATCAGTTGGTATTTTTCGACTATCATCTGCTACTTTAAAATCACCGCCTTCAAAATCACCACCACTAACTTCCGTTTCAAAATCAGTATAAGGTGTTAAGCCTCCGAGATTCTTTGTTTTAAGGATCTTACCACCCGCCATTTCAAACTCAACACCAAAGGCAATAATACTTAACAAACCAATTTCGGCAGGTTTATCAATTGCAATTATCTTAATAGCTTTTACGGTTTTACCTTTTAATGTATTTTCTTCTGCCAGTTTTTCTGCAATAGCATTATTCTCATTTACACGTTGTGTGCGGGCATTAGATTGAAGATCTTTAATGCTGTTCCTGTAATTATCAAGAATTGTTTTTTCGTCAGCGTAATTTTTGATCGTTGATTCGGAAAAAATATATTTTATAGAGGCGCCTGTTTTTATACTCCACGAATAATAATATATTTTTTTATCAATAGCGCTTACTACTATTTCACTTGCAGCTGATTTATAATAGGCAGGGTAGCCCGGAAGATCGGCCTGGTATTTTTCTTCAATGATGCCTGATCTGCTTACTACAACCTCGGTAAAGTTATCTCCTTCTTTAATAAATCTAATTGGCCAGGGTTTAGCGGTTGACTCTAATTTAAAACTACCGCCATTCTCTAATGCTTTATATACCGGAAAATTACCCGCGGTTAATTTTGCCAACTCGGCATTTTGATTTTCTTGCGCCTTTATATTAAAACACAAAAGGCTTATAAAAAAAATAGTATAAAATTTTAGATGCAACATACTCTGTGAATTGAGATACAAACATATACTATCGTTAAAACTTAAGCAGGAATAATTCAGGAACAGACAAATAAGTTCAGGAATGGAGAATTTTAAGAAGAAATAGATTCTTCAAACTCCGCTTTTTTGTATTTAGAAAGCTTGGTTGTTAAACCATTGGTAAGTTGGATGGTAAGATTGGACCTTGAATAGTATTTTATACATTCTTTATTTACCAGCCATGATTTATGTACCCTGAAAAATCTGGGCAGGCTTTGTAATACTGTTTCAAAATGTTTTAAATTTTTGCTTGCTACAATTTGTTTATCAGCAGTATAAATAATACAATATGATTCTTGCGCTTCAATAGCAATAATCTTATCGATGGCTATTATATGCTGTTCGCCTCTATCACTTACAACAATATTTTTTAGCTGTTTACTTTCTAATGTGTTGCTTAATAAATTTAGGCGTTGCGATTGTTGTTGAATGTTACGCTGTTGGAGCACTCTTTTAACAGACAATTTTAAACGTTCTATATCAATAGGCTTTAGCAGATAATCGATAGCTGCAATTTCAAAAGCGCGAATAGCATATTGATCGTAAGCCGTTACAAAAATAATTTCGAAATTTATTTCTTTAAAAAAATTTACGATTTCGTAGCCGGCATAATTAGGCATTTCAATATCTAGAAAAACAAGGTCGGGGTTTTCTTTATTAATAAGCTCAACTGCCTTAGTTACATTTTCGCATTTGGCAATTAATTCAACTTCCGGACAAAAGCGTAATAAAAGATTTTGAAGCACGTCACGCGCACCTTCTTCATCATCTACTAATATGGCCCTGAGCTTATTCATCTTTCGGTAAACTTAATTTTCTATTTTGCGCAGTGGGTTTTAAATTTAGCAATCATACAATTTATTTTAGCAACGGATCAGAATTTGCGCTTTATTGGAATACTTAAAATAACCTTTGTACCAACTGCTTCATTATTTTGATACAGATCTTCATAGGTATAACCAAAATTACCTTCAAATACATTACTTAAGATCTCAAAACGTTTGTGGATTGCTTTTCCTGAAAAAGATTCGTGTTCGGAACGCTGCCTTAACTTAATGGCTTTTGCTTTCTCGCGGCCAATGCCATTATCTTGGATAGTACAGATCAACATCTCTTTTAATTCAAATGTTATTTTCAAATTCTTTTGTCCTTCTTTATGAAGCAAACCATGTATCAATGCGTTTTCAATAAAAGGTTGTATCAAAAGAGGAGGAAGCATAATATCTTCAATATTCTTATTGTCGATCTCATAATTTAATTCTTTTTTAAATCTTAATTTTTCCAATGATAAATATAATTCGAGCAATTTTATTTCCTGATCAAAGTCAATAAAATCTTTTTCAGAATAATTTAACGTTCGCCTAACAAGGTTTGAAAAAGTGGTGATGTAAGAATAAGAATGTTCTATGTCGCCTTTTAAAACAAGATCCTGGATTGAATTGAGCGCATTAAATATAAAATGAGGATTCATTTGCGATTGAATGGCTATAAGCTTTGAAGCGTTTAATTCATTTATTTGATCTGATTTTTTTCGCTGAACATTTATCTGCCAACGATAAATAAATAATACCAACACAACAAACAACGAAACAACGCAAACAATAAACCACCAGCGGTTATAAAACGGCTCGGCAATGCTAAAAGAATAAGATACGTCTTTACTAAACTTATTCTGATCCTCCAGCTTAACTAAAAAAGTGTATGTACCGGATGCAAGTGCATTATAGGTAATTAAGTTAGACGCATAGTCATTAATGTTCCATTTTGTATCATAGCCAATAAGTTTGTAATAATAATGAATGGTTTCGCGATTACGTAATGTTGGTGACGAAAGCCTGAATTGGATCTTGCGCTGATCGCTATTAAACTGGCCTTTATTTGTTATGCTAACTGTTTGATCGTTAACAGAAACTTCGTTTAGTTGTATGATGAGCTTTGAACGTTCATCTTTTTTATGTTTCAGATCTATTTGTTGCACGCCACCTGAATGGCTAACCCAGAGTTGATCGTTCTGAAAAACAAAATCAATTACACGCTGCGATGAAAAACCGAAAGCAGGTTGAAGTGCTTGTAACAATTCACCTTTCATGTTAAATTGAAAAAAGCCGGTCGATGATCTTCCAAAAACATTATTGTTATAAATGATCATTTTACTCAGGTCTTCTGTTTTACCTGCTATGGTTGGTAAAATAACCTCTACAACATTGTTGTTTACGATAACCAAAACACCTGATTTATGAGTGGTAACATATAGTTTGCCATTGTTAAAATATAAACTTTTTGAAAAAACATCTTCATTTTTATATTTTATCTTTTTAATAGACCCCAAATTATCTATTGAAAGTAAACCATTAACAGTTGCTGCGTAAAGTTTTTGTTTTTCATCGTCATACTCCAAAGAATAGATCCTTACATTAAGATCTTTTAACCACTCTACATTTACTTTATTATTTTCACTGGTACATTTTATAATGCCATTATTTGTTCCGAGATAAAATTCATTTTCAGAAATAAATACAGCATCTTTTAAAGAAGATTCTACTACGTTTATTATTTGTTTAGTTTGTTTATTATAAGCCCGAATCAGTCCATCGTCAAATACTATTAGTTTGCTTTTCGTATCGCCGTATATTCCTTCTATTGGCCGTTTGCCATTTTTATTGACCAGGTTTAGTTTGCCAGATGAGTAATTTATCAATTTTCCTTTTGTTGAGCCGAGTACAAGGCCAAATTCCTGATCAGAATACATAGAGGTAATGGGGTCGTCGCGAAAAGAATGAATGACATCAGGGATTTTAAGATCGCTAATAACTAGTACTCCTTTATCAAATGTACTAAGAAGAATATTCCCTTCATTATCCTTAAACACATCTGACACAAAATAATCTTTATAATAGGTTGTTGTATCTGATAATGCCAAAGTATCTTTAATACTATTAACGCCGGGCAAAGAACTGGCTTTCCATACTTCGTTACCCGTTTCATAAATGCGTAACGATTCGGGTCTTTGAAAAATTATATTTTTTGGTAAAACCGTTAATTCGAATTTTAAAGGATCGTACCTAAAAGTTAATTTGCTCCTTAAATCTATGGCGTAGGTTAAGCTGTTTATTGCAAAGAATTTTAATACGCCTATTTTTTCCCATTCATCTTTTGAATACTTGATCGCCTGTTCTGAAAACCGCCCTTTTGAATATGTTACTATGAAATCGCTGCTGCTAATGTGAAAAAGAACCTGGCCATTCTTTACTTTATATCCCGGCCCTAAATATCTTCTAATTATTTCATAGCTTGCAATTTTAATTCCTTTTTCATTTAAAACAATTATTTTTTTGCCCCCTACCAACAGATTATTGTCATCGGCAACCACTAAACTAATATCTGCACTTATCTCTTCTGCTTTTAATTCATAAAACAATCTGCATTCTTTTTCTTTTATCTGAAATACCTGGTTGTTTAAATTGTGGCAATATATAATTCCTGTATTATCAATAACAAAATTGAACATTGAGTTGCTTTTAGATTTATCGCACTCAATTTTTTGGTAGGTGTAAAAATCATATTTATAAATTCCTTCATTTGTAGCAAACCAATAATTTTGTTGTTTATCCTGTATTACATCATAGATCTGAATGCCTCTAAACTCATCTTCGCCAAGAATAAAATAAGCGGCTTGTTGTGCATATGTGTTTCCTGAAAAAAAGAAATAAAACAGCACTCCAATTATTTTTATTAATTGAACTGTTGGTATAACAAATTTTATTTGTTTAAATTTTTTAATGATTTTATTGAAATATTGCTAAAAATACAAATTTGAATTATACCTGAATATTACAAATAATTCATTAATTGGTAATTGTCTGTTTTTGTGATAAAAAGCCATGGTATGCGGCTTACCCAAAATTTACTGAAAAAGCAGAGGCTTGTAACTGGTTTATAAATGTAACACGCCTTATTACAATTTAAATTTAAACGATAAGGTTGGATTAATACTTCTTGAAAGATATTCATTCTTCTTAACCAAATATACGCCAGCGTAAAAATCAAGCCTGTGCTTTATTACTTCGAAACCAAACTGGTGATAAGAAAATAGTCTTTCTATTCCGTTAATTGAGGTGTAAGTTGAAGAGTAGTTTGTTTCTTTATCATTAAGATAATTTTTTGAATAGTTTTTTGTCTCAAGCAAAAATGTTGAATTAATACCAACACCGCTGCTGAAGATAAATTTATTTATTCTGTATTCAAGAGCTGCAGATACAGCAAGCGCATGGTATTTATTTTCAGTAATACTAACACCTGCAAATGGTTCTGTAGAAAGATAGCAGCCTCCGCATTGACTTTCGCCGGATTTAATTGTTTTTTCCTGCGAAAAATAATACGAAACTGCAGGAACAATTGCTAAATTTTTATTTAGAGCAACTGCATATTCAACCGCTGCAAAATATCCTAATGTATTTTGATTATCTACCCTGAAGGATGAATAATAATCCGAATTTCTTTGGCCCCTGGTTTCATTGTAGCTTGCATGAAACGGAATGTTTTCAGATAATCCAACCTGCACCTGGAAGTGGCTGAGTTTTTTTTGTGTGCCATCCTGACAATAAAATTTTCCCAGCGAAAAAAGTAAAATTAATAAGAGCGCATTTTTCATGACCGATAATTGTATAATTAAAAATACAACATTTAATTGTTAAACGAGAATTTCAGCCAATAAAAAAGCCTCTTTTCAGAGGCTTCTTAAAAATTTCGCAATCTAAACCACGATCTCATCACCGTCTTTATTAAAGAATTTAAATTCCATAAAGCCCTGGCTGGCCATACTTTGTACTTTTATCCATTGCTTATGCTCAAAATACCAGTTCCATTGCTTGCTTTTAAACCAACTGCCTTTTTTAATGAAAGCTTCAATGTATGGATGAACGTTAAGCGTAATGTTTTTTTGATTTTGTTCTTTAATAATAAAGCGCAATGTATTTTCTATCTGGTCAACAAATAAAATACTTGGTTGGACTTTACCTGTTCCGCCGCAACTTGGGCAGGTTTCTAAAACTTCTACATTTACTTCAGGGCGTAAACGCTGACGTGTAATTTGTATTAAACCGAATTTGCTTGGAGGTAAAATGTTGTGCTTTGCACGATCACTTTTCATCTCCTCTTTTAATTTGTCGTAAAGCAGCTTACGGTTGTCGGCATTGTGCATGTCAATAAAATCAACAACAATAATACCGCCCATATCACGTAAACGCAATTGACGGGCAACCTCAACAGCAGATTCTAAATTAACTTCTAATGCATTTTCTTCCTGGCTGCTATCGCTTTTTGCACGGTTACCGCTGTTCACGTCAAACACGTGTAAAGCTTCGGTATGTTCAACAACTAAATAAGCGCCGCTTTTCATGTGCACGGTTTTACCAAATAAACTTTTTATTTGTTTCTCTATTCCGTAAGCATCAAAAATTGGCAGCTTGCCATTGTAATGTTTTAAAATATCTACTTTATCAGGAGAGATCGTTCTTATATATTGTTTAAGATCTTCGTAAACTTTAAGATCATTAACATGAATAGCGTTAAAAGATGCATTTAAAAAATCGCGAAGGATTGCGTTCGTTCTGTCAACCTCACCCAACACACGTAATGGTGGCTGGCCGGTTTTCAACATATTAAAACAATCGTCCCAACGTTTTACAAGATCGTTAAGATCGGCTTCAAGATCGGCTACCGGTTTATTTTCGGCAACAGTACGAACAATAACCCCGAAATTTTTCGGTTTTATAGTTTGCATCAGATCTTTTAAACGTTTCTTTTCATCAAAGTTTCTGATCTTAGAAGAAACAGAAATTTTATCAGAAAAAGGAATTAAAACAAGATATCTTCCCGCTAAACTAATTTCTGTAGTGATTCTTGGTCCTTTTGCACTTATAGGTTCTTTGGCAACCTGTACCAAAACATTTTGTCCTGATTTTATTACTTCATTAATTTTGCCGTCTTTTTTTATTTCGGGCTCATTTTTAAAGTACATAAGATTGCTCACGTTTTGTTTTCCGTTTTGCGAAGTGTTAACGTATTTTATAAGTGAGTTTGCCTGTGGCCCCAGGTCGAGATAATGCAAAAACGCATCTTTTTCATATCCTACATCCACAAAAGCTGCATTAAGGCCTGTCATAACCTTTTTAGCTTTGCCTAAGTAAATATCGCCTACCGAAAACTTTGAGTTATTCTTTTCGCGGTGTAGCTCTACTAAACGTTTATCGTGTAACAGGGCTATAACAACTTCGTTAGGCGTGGAATTAATTATTAATTCTTGATTCACGCGCGTAATATTTTAAATTATTAATAGTATGAGGGTCTAATAAATACCGGATAGCACCAAACAGATCATTTTATTCTTAAAGATCTGCACACAACAAAGTGTTATTTATTATACTTAACTAAATAACCAAAACGGAAAAGCAAATTTGCCTTCCGTTTTGATAATTTTTTTTCTAAAAAATAATTAGCTACCTGCTAATTATTTTTTCTTATGACGATTTTTTCTCAAACGTTTTTTGCGTTTGTGTGTCGCCATTTTATGTCTTTTTCTTTTCTTTCCGCTTGGCATAATTTTACTTTTTAAATTATTATTAATACTTATTTATTACTTTTTAATTGTTGGATATACTTGTTTATTTCTATCCTTGCTGTTGGATCGGTAGCCTTTGCCGAATATTTTTCCAACATAATTATTGTTTTATCAGTTTCACCTTGCTGCTCGTAAGCATCTGCCAAATGCAGATATGCTTCAATATAATTACTATCTATTCTAATTACGTTGTTAAACCTTGTAATTGCTTTATCCAACTGACCACTTTTTACAGAGAAAAATGCAAAGGTTAATTGCAGCTTTACATTGTTACTATCGGTCTTCTCAACTTCTTTCAAACGTTTTATTCCTTCCATCGGATCTTCAGAACCTTCCACATAACAAGATGCTAACATAATTTTAGTATCCGTGTTAGTTGGATCAAGCTCTAAACTTTTTGCGAAACAACGGCTTGCAGATTGATACAAAGCGGGGATCGCCGATTTATCCTGGATAAACTGGATGGCATAATAATAACGGTTGCCGGCTTTTGACCAGGCAGCTGCAGTATTTTGCTTTTTTGCCAATACTTCAGTAAAGTGCGATGCAAGATCGGGGCGTTTTTCTTTGTCCCAAAAAACAACAACACTATCCAGCTGTTGAGCGGCAAGCAATTTGTCATAGTGTGCTTTTTTAGAAAGATCAAGGCCTTTAACAGCCATGTTTAAATACACTTCTAAATTAGCGTTACTAACGGCTAAATTTGATTTACCTGTTGAGTGGTCATGCCCATCATCATCACTATGCAATGGGGCAACTTTAGGTGCAATAAATAAAAGAACGAATAAAACTAAGGCGCTGACAACTAAAATTAACTGTGTTCTCTTAACGCTCATGCTTTATGTTACTCCATGTTTTTTTGTATCGGTTCTGCAGTTTTTACATTGCGTTTTACTCTATCGGCAAAAGTTTTTGAAGCTTTAAATGCCGGAATATAATGCGCTGGTATTACTACGGTTGTGTTTTTTGAAATGTTACGGCCAATTTTTTCGGCGCGTTTTTTTACTACAAAGGTTCCGAAACCTCTTAAATAAACATTTTTACCTTCTACCATGGAGTTGCGTATGGTCTTCATAAACGCTTCTACCGTGGCTTGCACAGCCATTTTTTCAATGCCTGTTTTCTCTGAAATTTCGTTAACAATATCTGCTTTGGTCATTTTACAAACTATTTAAAATCAATTAATTGTATTTTAAAACGGGCAGCAAAGATAGTATTATTATTATTAATTGAAAATTTTTTTAAGAATTTCTCTTTTTAAGTGTTAATAAGGCTTTTAGCCTTAATTTTACCAAAATATGGAAAACTGGTTCAGCCGGGGGCTTATTACATGGTATAAAACAAACAAACGCGATCTGCCCTGGCGCAATCATAAAGATCCTTATAAGATCTGGCTTTCTGAGATCATATTGCAGCAAACACAGGTAGTTCAGGGTACAAGCTATTACTTAAAATTCACCCAAAAGTATCCTAAAGTAAGTCAATTAGCCACCGCCAAAGAAGACGAAGTGTTAAAATTATGGCAGGGTTTGGGCTATTATTCGCGTGCCCGTAACCTTCATGCGGCAGCAAAAGTGGTAAATGAACAACATAAAGGCGTATTTCCTTCAAAATATGAAGATATTAAAGCTTTAAAGGGTGTTGGCGATTATACAGCTGCCGCCATTAGCAGTTTTGCTTATAATTTACCTCATGCGGTGGTTGACGGTAACGTTTACAGGGTTTTAAGCCGCTTATTTGGTATAGAAACTCCTATAGACTCGGGTGCCGGTAAAAAAGAATTTCAGCAATTAGCCACAGAGTTGTTGGATAAAAAAGATCCGGCTCAACATAACCAGGCCATAATGGAATTTGGCTCGCAGTTTTGTAAACCGGTTAATCCCGATTGCCATAACTGTATTTTTAATGCAAAATGTTTTGCTTTTAAAACCGCTCGGGTAAACGAATTACCATTTAAAGCCAAAAAAACAAAAGTAAAAGATCGCTTTTTAAATTATGTTGTTTTATTAGATAAAAATAATAATATTTATTTGAATAGACGTTCGGGAAACGACATCTGGAAAGGCCTGTATGAATTTTTATTAATTGAAAGCGCTAAAGAAATTACAACGCCACAATTTTTAAAACATAAAGAATTTAAAGAAAATGCCGGAGAAAAATTTAAACTTCTTCATACATCAAAATTGTATAAACATATTTTAAGTCATCAACATTTATATGCCCGGTTTTATATTGTAAAAACAAACATTTCCTTCTCAAAAACACAAACAAAAACAAGTTTAAATAATTTAACAGATTTTGCTTTTGCACGCTTAAGCGAAAAATTCTTAAATGATTGCGATTTGAAAGAAATAGTTTAAATTTGATTAAAATTATCCATATGAAAAAATTATTACTTGCTTCAGTATTGTTTTTTAATTTAACCGGGTTTTCGCAAATTTATAAAGCAAAAGACGGTACCACATTAATTCATTTTTATTCTAAATCACCCCTTGAAGATATTGATGCAGCCAACAAAGGCGCCGTAATAGTTTTAAATACAAATAGCAGCGACTTACAAGTACGTGTTACCATTCAAAATTTTAAATTTAAAAATGCTTTAATGGAAGAGCATTTTAATGAGAACTACCTAGAGTCTACAAAATACCCAAACTGTGTTTTTAAAGGTAAGATCAACGAAAAAATTGATTACACCGTTGACGGTGAGCATAAAGTAACTGTAACCGGTAAAATGGAATTACATGGTGTTACCAAAGATGTAACTTTAGACGGAACTGTTACAAAAAAAGGTGCTGATGTTATGTTAGACACTAAGTTTAAAATCAAAGTAGCAGATTATAATATCCAGGTGCCATCGCTTTACGTTAAAAACATTGCGGAAGTTGTAGACGTTACTTTAGTTAGTACATTAGAGCCATTCGTAAAAAAATAATCAGCTTTTAAAATATGACTGTTTTTAAAAAATCACTTTTTATTCTTGCTTTTGCTTTATTTGCAAACACAGCATTTTCACAAGACGATCTTTTAGATCTTGTAACTGATAAAAAAGATGAAAAGCCTCAAAAGGTATACGCTACATTTAAAACAGTGCGTATTGGTAATGCCCAAACCATTGAAACTGTAAAGAAAAATCATCTTGATTTTAGAACGAGCCACCGTTTTGGAAATATTTACAATACCGATCTTCCAAACCCTATAAATAATACTGGCCAAACTTTTTTGGGTTTTGAGGGAGCAAATGATATACGGTTTAGTTTTGATTACGGTTTAACCGATGATATTACAATTGGTATTGGTAGAAGCCGAATGAACCACATTGTTGATGGAAGCCTAAAGTGGACTTTTATGAGGCAAACCGCAAACTTTAGCAAACCTGTTTCTATTTCGTTTTTTTCGAGCACGGGTTATACACATGATCTGCCATCCACAATTTACAGTGGTATTGTTAAAGATTTTGAAACAAATGAATTGCACCGTTTTAATTTTTTTAACCAGATAATCATTGCAAGTAAAATTACCAATTGGTTATCATTAGAATTATTACCGAGCTACATGCACCGTAATTTTATTAAAGAAAGATATAATAAAAATGGTGAAGCTGATGTGAATGGTTTTTTTTGTATTGGTTTTGGCGGAAGGATAAAATTAAACAAACGTACCAGCTTTATTGGCGATTACTTTTATAACGTGAGTCCGTTCTATGCAAATAACGATAAAGCCTTTAACCCTTTATCATTAGGTTTTGAGATAGAAACCGGCGGCCACGTATTTAGTTTGTTCTTTACAAACGCCGGCGGATTAATTGAGAATAATTTTATTCCATATACAAACGAAACATGGACCAAAGGACAAGTAAAATTTGGCTTCTGTATTTCGCGTACCTTTGCCCTGTAAAATTTGAACCAAGTGATCAATAACCATATTTTCTACGATCATCTCTTACAAAAACAACATTTAACACCTCTTTTAAAAAACAATAACGAGGTAATCTGGACCTCTGTTTTCTTTTTATTTTGCCTGGCATTAATTGTTTTTATAAAAGTTACCTCTTACTCAAAGGTTCTTAAAATAATTCAATCTACTTTTAGTTCAAACGCGTTGCATGAATTAGAAAGAGAAGAAAGTAAAAGCTTTAAGCTGCATTCGGTTCTTTTATCCCTGTTTTTTTTATTGAACGTTTCTTTTTTGCTTTATAAAGTAAACAGCTTTTATAATCTTGTTTTTACCGAAAGTCATTTATTTATCCAATTCACTTATATCTTTTTAATCTTGTTAATCTTTATTGGTCTTAAAACTTTCCTAAATCAATTTATATCTTTTTTATCTAACGACAGGAAAACGATTTCTGAATATTCTTATAATTCAGTAAAGATCAATCAAACCTTCGGTATCTTCCTATTTCCATGGCTTATTTTGGCTGAGCTTACCAAGTTTAACGCGTTTATTTTTATTTCCGGAGCTTTTGTTGTTCTTGCCGCATCGTTAATTTACAGATGGTATCGTGGCGTAATAATTGGTCTTATAGAGGAAAGAGTAGGATTATTGCAAACTTTTACCTACTTTTGCGGCTTAGAAATTTTACCAGTAGTTGTGTTGGTAAAATATATTATTGAAACATTTTAATAAGGCTTAATTAATGTCAGCGAAAAAAAAGTTAGTTAAAAAAAAGTTAGTTAAAAAGCTCATTAAAAAATCTAAAGCTTCTTCTAAAAAAGCTTCTTTAATTAAACAAAAAAGCAAACCGAAGCCGGTTCTTAAAAAAGCTAAAGCGCTCTCAAAAAAAGTTATTAAAAAAGCTCCGGCTAAAAAAAATATCAAACAGGCTAAACCTGTTTCTAAGTCCATAGCTACACCTCTTGAAATTACAAAAGTAAAAGCTGTTAAAGAAAAAAAGGTTTTAGTAAGCAGCGATAAAGAAAATATTGAAAAAGCGGTTTCTGTAAAACGCCCTCGCAAATCATCAAAAAAACCTATAATTACATTGCCCCCCCCTCCTGTTATTGAGGTAAGTAATTATCCAAAAAACAGGATCAAGAATTTTGTTATCTCTCAGCCAAAACCGGGTGAAGGTGACAAAAATCCATATATAGACCTTGCAAAAAAATACAATTTAAATCCAACCTTTCGTCAATTCATTAAAATTGAAGGTTTAAACTCACAGGATTTTAGAACACAGCGTGTAGATATTTTAGAACATGGTGCTGTAATTTTAACCAGCCGTCTTTCTGTTGATCATTATTTTAGATTGTGTAACGAAATGCGTATTACTGTGCCAGAAAGCATGAAGTATTTTTGCATTAACGAACAAACAGCTTATTATTTGCAAAAATATATTCAATACCGTAAGCGTAAAATATTTTTTGGTCACGGTACGATCTTAGATCTTGTAGATGTGATCCGTAAAAATAAAGATGAGAAATTTTTGTTACCTGCAAGTGACGTTACTAAAGAACAGATCATTGACTTTTTAGATGAATTAAAGATCACTTACACTAAAGCTACTTTTTACAGAACTGTAAGCGCTAACTTAAGCGATATAAAATCTTTGGGTGATTATGACCTGCTGGTATTCTTTACTCCCGCAGGTATAAAATCACTAAAACAAAATTTTCCCAACTTTAAACAGGGCAACACACGTATTGCGGCATTTGGCCATGTAGCCGCGCAAACTGTAAAAGACCTTGGTTACCGTTTGGATATATTTGCGCCAAACCCGCAAAACCCAAGTATGTCGGGAGCAATTGAGTCTTATCTAAAAGAATCTAATAAACGCTAAATTTATTTATTCAGAAAAGCTTCTGCTTTTTTAAGATGTTGAAGAACGGCTGCTTCAATTGCCTTGTATTCTTCTATTTTTTTGCCCACAAACAAAAAACACAATAGCATTTTTTTATTTTTTGAATTTACGATTTCATAAAATGGCGCTTTGTTTAAACGATATGCTTCGCGCATGCGGCGTTTTAACTTATTGCGATCATGCGCTCTTTTAAACGTACGCTTAGGCACTACAAACATTGCCTGGCAAGGATCTGCATAGGCTACATCTGTTTCCATATACATAAGTTTTAAGGGAAAAGCGGTGGCCGAGCTTCCTTTAAGAAACAATAAATCGATCTGTTTTTTACTACATAACCGTTCTTCTTTTGTGAATTTAGCAGGCACTTTAGCGCAATAGTTTGATTGGTAAAGATAATTTTTTACTTTTACACACATAAACAAAAAAATTAATTATGGGAAAAGGCGATAAAAGAACTAAACGTGGCAAAATACATATCGGATCAACTGGTGTAAGCCGCCAAAAAAAGAAAGCAGTAAAAAAATCTGCAGCTAAAGCAGCTCCGAAAAAAGCAGCTAAAAAAGCAGCTCCGAAAAAAGCAGCTAAAAAAGCTGAATAAAAAATTGCAAAAGCTGCCCGTAACGGCAGCTTTTTTATTTTAATGGATCTTACCGATTTTAATAAAAAAGCCCAGGCCTTAAAAAAAGAAAATCAAAATTTCTTTAAACGCCTTGGCAATCGCCCTCCAAAAAACCTGGATGAGCTTTTTCATAGCACACATGATGAAGTATTTGAAAAAACCGACTGTTTAAGCTGCGCTAACTGCTGCAAAACAACCTCGCCCATATTTTACCAGCGCGATATTGAACGTGCCGCAAAAGCGGTTAAATTAAAGCCCGGCGACTTTCTTCAAAAATACCTTGAAATGGATGAAGAAGGAGATTTTGTTTTAAAACAAGCCCCCTGCCCTTTTTTAGATAAGGAAAATTATTGTTCAATTTATGAAGACAGGCCGGTAGCCTGCCGCGAATACCCACACACCAACCGCAAAAAAATGCAGCAGATCTTAACACTTACTTACAAAAACACTTTAGTTTGTCCTGCGGTATTAAAAATTACAGAAGAGATCAAGAGAAAACTGGATGTATAACCTTAGCGTTTCTTTTTTACCTTTATTGTAATTATGAAAATATTTTACATAATCTTTGGTTTACTGTTATTTATGGGTTGTTCGGAAAATGAAGACCATAAAAGCAAAAGAAAAATAGGCGGATCTTTTGATAAAGAAATCGGGAGCCGTATAAAATTATTAAACAACGATACTATACAAACCGATTCTTTAAAAGTAAACCCAAATGAGATAGATAGTATTGTAAACACACTTATTTTACTTTCAAAGGATGTTGAGAATATGCAGGCATCGGTAATAAGATCGAACCAATATTTTGACGAGCTGGCAAGCCTTTATGGCATTAGCACACACGAATTCGAAAAAATAAAAGTAAGAATGCAGCTTGATGATGTTGCATTAATTTTAAAAGAGAATGAACTAAAATTCTTTAATATGATCTTATTAAAAAATAACAGAGGCGATCTTTTATTACACACTGCTGAATAATGAATTCACTTAAAATTATATTCTGTTTTATTTTGCTGAATATTTTTTGCATTGCGCAAACAAAACCCTGCGAAAAAATATACGATACACCAGATACTTTAGCACAATATAAAAGCGGTAGAAAAGATCTTCATGCTTATTTCCAGGATAAAATAATTCCCATTTTGGGTGATTGCATCAAACAAAAGCTGGATGTTGTGCATAGCATGAAAATTAAATTTACAATTGATGCCATAGGAAAGGTAAACTCTGTGGAAATATTAGAACCGGTTCTGTCTGAATACTGTAAAACAAAATTAGCTACAGAATTCTTGAAAATGCAGGGCTGGCATGCAGGAAAAGCAGGAAACGAAAAAGTTTGTTCGGTTTTTATCTATCCTATAGCAGGGATAAGGTGGCAGTAATTTCAAATAAATTGTATATTTATAATCATTCAAAAATCACACTATGCAAAAAAATCAATTCCCGTTAAACTTCAGTTTTAAAATTTCAACACTTTCAAATGATTTTGTGGCAAAAGATGCCGGCGGAAATACAATCGCTTATGTAAGACAAAAAATGTTGAAGCTGATAGATGAAATAGTTGTATTTAGCAATGAATCCAAATCAGAAACTTTATATACTATCAAAGCAAATAAGTGGATAGACTTTTCGGCGGCATATAATTTTATGAATGCGTCTTCAGGTCTTGAGATCGGTAAAATTGCGCGCAAGGGCTGGGCTTCTATTTGGAAAGCGCATTATGAGATCTTTGATAAAAATCAGCAACAGGATATGGTGGTGCGTGAAGAAAAACCATGGGTTAAAGTTGGCGATGCCATGTTTAGCGAGATTCCTGTTTTAGGAATTTTTACCGGGTATTTATTTCATCCTTCATACATTGTTTCGCGCCTGGATGGAACCCAATTGGTTCGTATTAAAAAAGAATCTTCTTTTTTTGGAAGACAATTTAGCGTGACACAATTGGCTGATTTTAAAGCCGGTGAAGAAGAACGTATTGTTCTTGGCTTAATGATGATGATCCTTTTGGAAAGAAGAAGAGGTTAATTATTTTTGCGAAAGAATTTTAGCAACGTATTTTCCTACAACATCAAACTCTAAATTTACAGAACTCCCGGCTTTTATGTTTTTAAAATTCGTATGCTCAAAAGTGTATGGAATAATGTGAACCGAAAAAGTTGTATCAGTGCTCATTACAACCGTTAAACTCACACCATTAATGGTAATGCTTCCTTTTTCTACAGTAATATTATTTTTATGCTTTTCATGCTCAAATACAAATTCCCAGCTCCCATTAAGATCTTTTACTTCAATACATTTTGCAGTGGCGTCCACATGGCCTTGTACGATATGTCCGTCAAATCGGCCGTTAGCAGGCATGCAGCGTTCTAAGTTTACAAGATTCCCTGTCTTCAATTCACCCAGATTTGTACGCTTTAAAGTTTCATCAATGGCTGTAACAACGTAATTTTTTCCGTCAATTTTTACAACGGTTAAACAAACGCCGTTGTGCGCCACGCTTTGATCTATTTTTAATTCGCCTGTTATAGAAGATGAAAAAGTAAAATGCACATTAGTATTTTCTTTTTCTATTTTTTCTACTTTGGCAAGCGTTTCTATAATTCCTGTAAACATATTATTACTCTTTTAATAATTGTTTGATTAAACTTTCTGTGCGCTGTTTAAACACTTCATACTCTGCGCCAGTTGCAGGACCACTAAATCCTGTATGAATTTTTACAACCTGGTGTTGTTTATTTAGAAATAATGTTGTTGGAAAAGCGGTTATTTTATTTAGAGCAGATAAAACTTCGCTTGCTTTATCTTTACCGGTTTGTTGTGTAATTAAAATATCGTATTCCATCCCGAATTTCTTTTTCAACCTCAGCAAATTATTTTTTGCTTTTTCAAGATCGTTTGTTTTTTCAAAAGCCAAAGCAATAATTTCCAATCCTTCTTTTTGATATTGTTTGTAAACCTGAGCCAGGTAAGCACTTTCATCCATACAATTAGGACACCAGCTGCCCATCACTTGTATAATGACAGGTTTGTTCTCAAATCTTTTATCACTTAACGAAACTATTTTTCTATCAAGCCCAGGAAAAGAAAAATTTATTTTCTCATCTTTATTTTTTAAGAAGGTAATTTCTTCAGCATCTTTTAATTTAAAATCCGGATTTAATTTTGCGGTCCATGGTTCTTTAAAAGTTGCGCCGGAATAAAAATTCCCGTTTAATTTTTCATCAGCATATTCTGCAATAAATAAAAAAGCGTGGCTGCCGTCAAAACATGATAAATATAACTTACTACCGTGTTTCATTCCCTCCAAATACCGGTAATCGCCGGTTTCGGTTAAAAAAGTGCCGGTCATATAATCGGTTTGTTCTATATGATGAAATACACCAATGGCTTTTGAACTGTCTTTTGTATTTGGAGAAAATGTTGTCTCCCATCTGCCTTCAAAATAAGGATTAGCTTTTCCGGGAACTAAAGCAAAACGATTTGATTCACCGAAAGTGGCTCTAAATTTTATTTTATTGTTTGTGGCTTTATAATTGTTTATCCATAGTCCTTCTAAATTATCACCAACAAAAACAGTCCTGAATTCGGTATCAAACACCGGCATTTTAAAATTAACTGAATCGCCTTTAATGGTTATTTCATCAACCGTAATGCGCTCATCGGCATTCTTAATAATGATAATGGGCTTTTTTCCTTTGTATTTTACATCAAAATTAAACGGCAATTCGATATTATCTTTTTCATTTAAAATTAATACGGCACGGTAATTTCCTTCTTTTAATTTTTTTGAAAATACAAAAGAGCTGATCAGTATTAAAATAAATAAATATGTAATTTTTAAACTACGCATTAATTGCTTACACTCATTTTAGCCATGTTTGCAATACGGTACAATAAACGCGCTGCTACATTCGCATCCCACTCATCACCTTCAGGTCCGGGAGTAACTTCGTTAATATCAAATGCAATAATTTTGCGGCCGCTTTTTACAACTTTTTCTAATAAAAATAAGATTTGTTCTGTCTCAAAACCTCCGGCAACTGGTGTTCCGGTATTTGGACATAATTTTGGATCCAGGCCATCAATATCAAAGCTTAAATAAATATTTTGTGGTAATTCGTTAATAATGCGGTCACAAATTCTGTTCCAGCTATCACCATTGTATTGCGCATACTTAATATCACGATCAAAAAAAGTTTTAATTCTTCCGTTGCTGTTATTAATTAAATTTAATTCTTCCTCGCAATAATCACGAATACCCACCTGCACTAATTTTTCAACCTGTTTAATTTTTAAAGCATTGTACATAATAGATGC
>JAULBY010076094.1:0-31404 GCA_032358315.1 Ophiocytium majus
TCGTGACACCTGTTGTCAGTCTACCCCCGTAGAGCGCTCAGGCAACCCTTGCCGGCCTATTTGGTGACACATTCAGCGTAGGACCATGGCTACCGACCCCCTCACCATCCGACGCGCCATCAACGGCGACGAAACGGCGCTGCGCACCCTTTGGGTGGAGCATGCGCCTCGGATTGACGCGGTCGTGCGGCGGTTGGTGGGGGATCCGGACCAGGCGGCGGATATCGCCCAAGAGGTCTGGATCCAGATCTTCCGGGCGCTGCCCACGTGGCGCGGGGATTCGCAGTTCTCGACGTGGGCGCATCGGATTGCGGTGAATCGCACGCTGAATGCGCTTCGGTCGGTGCGGCGGCTCGCCAAGCTGGAAGTGGTCATGGAGGACGACACCGTCTCGGTGGATGAGGATCCGGATCGCTCGTTCCTCGCGCAGTCCATCGACGAAGCGGTGCAGCAGCTCTCCCCCGGCGCGCGGTCAGTGTTCGTACTGCACGACGTCGAGGGATACACGCACGAAGAGATCGCCCGGGAGCTCGGCATCACCTCGGGTGGATCGAAATCACAACTGTTCAAGGCCCGCGCGAAGCTCCGTCGGTTGCTCGCGCATCTGGTAGACGCCTCCTCACCGACGAAGGACTCGGAACATGTCACACCTCTCGATTGATCGTCTCGCCGCCATCGCGGACGAGACCCCGACCCCGGACGAGGCCACGCATCTCGCGGGCTGCTGGGATTGCCGCGCCGAAGTGGCTGCCTACCGGCGGCTGGCGCGACTCTCGGCGATGGCGCCCACACCCAGCGAGCCGCTGACGGCCTGGTCGCAGCTCGCCCCGCAGCTGCGTGCCGAAGGGATCATTGTGGACGCTGCGCGCGGCACCGGCGGTGGTGGCTCGTTGGGCGGCGCACCGGTGCTCCCCTTCATGCAAGCCGAGCGCCGGCCCGGCCTTCAGGTGTGGGCGCTGCGCGCCGCCGCGGCCGTCGCGCTCTTGATCGGCGGCGCCATGATGGGACGGGCGTCCACCGGCATCTCCTTCGCTGGCGGTCCGCAGCCCCTGAGCTACTCGGCGGCAGCGGCGCCGGTGGCGTATCAATCGCCAGATGACGCGCTGCGCGCGCTCAGCGTGGCGCAGCAGCAGTACCAGAGCGCGGCGGCCTTCCTCGCATCGCAGGACACGGTCTCGCGCTTCATCGGCATGAACCAGGACAGCTATCGCGCGCGGCTCGCGGCGCTCGATGAGATCGCGGCCACGACCCGCGCGGCGCTCTATCGCGCGCCGCAGGATCCGATGCTCAACCAATACTATCTCACCACGCTCGGCGCCCGTGAGGCCACGCTGCGCGAGATTGGCGCGACGCTTCCCGAGACGCGCCGGCTGGAGCGGTACTAATGCGTTTCCTGATGATTCGACTGATCGCCCTCGCCGTGGCGGCGCCCCTTGCACTGGGGGCGCAGCAAGTGCGCGTGCGGACGACGGTGCAGGATTCGGCGGCAGTGCGTGCCGTGACCGAGGGGAACGTGGCCGAGGTGCTGCGCGTGGTGAACGAACTGCGCGCCCGTGAGTCGCGGATCCTGCGCCAGCTCGAGGCACTGCCACCGGGAAACCGGGAGCAGCGCCGGCCGCTCGAACTTGAGCTCGCCCGCGTCTCGCGCGATGCCTTCACGGTGATGAGCCTCATTGAGTCGCGTTGCCTTGATCAGCGCATGGCCTCACCGAACGGCTACCTCGGTCTCAACCTCAACACGCAGATCGAGGTCACGCGCGATGGCGATGTGGAGGTGCAGCGCTCGATCGTCGAGAGTCTCGAGCCGGGTTCGCCCGCTGAGGCGGCGGGGATCGCGCCAGGCGATCGCCTGCTCGCGATTGCCGGACGCGACGCCCGCGAGCGCTTCCCGGATCTGAAGGGCGTGCTCGAGCCAGGACGTCGTGTCGCGGTGCGCGTGGAGCGTGAAGGGCGCGAGCGCGAGTTCTCCATGACCGTGGCCCAGCGTCCGCAGCGCTTCGATGCGGGTTGCCCGCAGTTTGAACGCGCGTTGCAGCCGCTGCGCATGGGCGGCGTGGCACGCGTGTGGGTGCAGGATTCGATCGACGCGCAGGGCAATCGTCGGATGTATGTGCTGTCGCCGAGTGTGGCGCCGACGCCCCCTGCACCGCCGACGGCAGCGGATCCGCGCACGCCTCCCACGCCGCCAGCGCCTGGTGTGCGCGGCACCGTCGCCGTCGGGGCCACACCGCCCACGCCGCCGACACCGGCCGCGGCTCCCGCGGCGCCGGGCGTGTTCGTCTTCGGCTCCACGAGCGGCGGGAGCTCGTTCTCGTACTTCGCCGGGGCGCAGTTCCGGCAGCTCGACGATGACTGGCGTTCGGTGCTCGGCATTCGCCCGGGCACGGAGGGCGTGCTGGTGAATGAAGTCGCGCCGGGTTCGGCGGCGGCGCAGTCGGGCCTGAAGGTGGGCGATGTGGTGACGATGGTCGGCAACACACCGGCGACCTCGCCGCTGGTGGTGTCGCGCCTCTTGGGGCTCACCGAAGGATCGCAGGCCACGTTGCGCGTCGTGCGTTCGCGCGAGACGCGGACGGTGACGCTGCGCTGGTCGGGCAGCGGGGGGCGCTAAGCCCCGCGCTGCCTCAGAAGAGGAGGCGTCCCGGCGGCAAGTCGTAGATGAGCCGCACCGTGCGACGATCGATCTCGGCGAGGTCGGTAACGAAGACCTGCGCCGACATGATACTCGTGGAGTCGCTGGTGTGGTCGAGTCCAAGCAGGTGACCGACCTCGTGTCGGGCGATGGCGCGGATGCCCTCGCGATTCACAGGGCGTCCATCGGGAAGTTCGCGCGCGAGCACGATCGTCCCGCCGGTGATCCAGCCGTGCTGGTCGTTGCGCCACAGGGTGCGCCCCGTCATCCGCTCCTCAAAGCGTTGCACCCAGGTCACCACGATCTCGGCGCGCGCCGAATCGGGAACGAAGGTGAAGAGCAGCGGGAGCCCGAGCCCGTCCCAGGCGCTGAATGACTCCTGCACCAGCTCCACCCAATCGGCGTCGAACGCGGTGTCGGGTGGCGTCTGCACCCAGATGCGCATCGGGTCGCTTCGGCGGTCGGGCCAGCGGTAGTTCCAGCCGTCGCGGATCACGAGCAGCTCGGGGAGATACGTGGCGTCGCCACGGGCGTCGAGCGTGAAATGAATGCGGGCGCTGTCGCGCTCGGGCGCGGGCAGCGAGGACTCCACGGTCTCGCCCGCTGCCCGCTCGGCCTCGGTCGGTTCGCGATCCTCGACGACGACCACTTGATGCCGCGCCGTCTCCGGTTCGCCAGCGCAAGCGAATGGCATCGCGAGCACGAGCGCGAGTGCGATGGCAGCGAGAGGAATGGCGCGCGCCATCAGGCGTCGAGGAATCGGATGGCGGCTTCGAAGACCTTGGCGGGCCATTCGAAGAACGGCATGTGCCCGCAGTGCGGCACGCGCAGCAGGTGCGCGCGCGGCAGGAGCGCCGCGAGCGCGGCCGCTTCCGCCACCGGCACCACGTCTTGCTCGCCGTGGATGAGCAGCGTCGGCGCGCGCACGGAGGCGAGGGTGGCCCGCCAGTCGTAGCCCTCGCGGCGCAGGCGCGCGGCCACCGCTGCACCGGTGTCGCTCAGCGAGAGCGGCGGCGGCGCGAGCATCGCCGTGGGATCGTCGAACCAGGCCGGGTACAGTGCGCGACTGTAATGGGCGTGCGCTTCGGGATCTTCCACCCGCAGCATGCGCGGCTCGAGCGTGGCGAGCGCTTCGTACTCGCGACGGCGCTCGTGGGCGAGAAGGAACGCGAGCGCGCGTGCGTGCAGGGAATCGAGCCAGCCGGAGGTCGGACCGACGGCGTCGAAGGTGACGATGCGGCGCACGCCATCGAGATCGTGGGCGGCGCCGAGGAGTGCGATGCCGCCTCCCCAGGAATGGGCGGCGACGTCCCACTGGCTGAACCCAAGCGCTTCACGCAGCGCGCGGAGATCGATGGCGTCGTGCTCGATGCGGGCGGCGCGGGTGCCGGGCGGCGCCGCGGACTCGCCACGGCCCCGTTGATCGTACAGGATGACCTGCCGCCCTTCGGCGAAGGGAGCGAAAGTCGGCCAGAGCAAGTCGTGGCTGTAGATCATCCCGCCGTTGATGGCGACGAGGGGGACGGTCCCCGGGACCTGCGGCGAGAGCCAGACCGCGAAGTCGAGTCCGCGCGCCCGCACGGTGCGCCGCTCGAGGGGCGGCGTCCGCGGACGGCTGCGGCGCCAGGTGGTCAGACGGTCCTTGGCAGAGGGCTCGTGCACGCGGGGAAACCTACTCTCCAGCTTGGGCTTGGCGACCCTGGGTGCCTCGGGGCAGGCGGGGGGCTTGACATAGGGGTGGGGGGTATTCATATTCATACCCACGGAGGGTATCTGCCCTCGGTGGCGCCTCGCGGCGCCGAACCCTGGAGGAGCAATGACGACGCAGACGTTGGAGATTGGCGGAATGACCTGCGGGCACTGCCTGCGGATGGTGCAGCAAGCGATCAACGGGCTCGAGGGCGTGAAGCTCGACGACCTGCGGATCGGCAGGGCCACGGTCACGTTCGACGAAGCGCAGCTCAGCGCTGATGCGATCGCCGAGGCCGTGCGCGATGCGGGCTACGACGTCCTGGCCACCAAGTAGGAGACGACGATGACCGGGACCGATGCGATGGTGATTCTCTCTGCGCTGGCCGCGATTGCCGCCGTGAATTGGTGGTTCTTCGTGGCTGGCCAGTCGCCGAAGGCGGTCGCCGCGTCGTCCGGAGGAACGGCCGAGGTCGTGATCACCGTGGACGGCGGCTACTCGCCGGCGGTGGTGCAGGTGCGCCGCGGCGAGAAGGTGCGGCTGGTGTTCGATCGGAAGGACAATTCCTCGTGCTCGGAGGAGGTCGTGATCCCGGACTTCAACGTGCGCCGCTTTCTCCCCACCGGAGAGCGCACGGTGGTGGAGATCGTGCCGAGCACGGCCGGTCGCTTTCCTTTCACATGCGGCATGAGCATGCTGCGCGGGAGCATCGTCGTCGATGGCTAATCACACGATTGCCCGAATCCCCGTCACGGGGATGACCTGCGCGGCCTGCCAGTCGCGGGTGCAGCGCACGCTGCAGAAGCAGGACGGCGTCAGCGACGCGTCGGTGAACCTGATGATGGGCACGGCCACGGTGACCTACGATCCCGCCGCCGTGCAGCCCGAGGCATTGGTGGAGGCCATCAAGCAGACCGGATACGGCGCCGAACTGCCGACGCCGAATCGCAGCGCCTTCGAGGAACAGGACGCGCGCGACAAGGCGACGGCCGAGGAGTTCCAGGAGCTGAAGTGGAAGGCGATCGTCTCGGGCGCGGTGGGGCTCGCCGGTATGGCGGTGATGCCCTTCATGCACTCGATGATGTGGATCAGCTGGGTGTTCCTCGTGGCCACGGCGATCATCATGGTCACCGCCGGGCGCCACTTCTACGTGCGCGCCTGGAAGGCCTTCACGCACCACTCGGCGGACATGAACACGCTGGTGGCGTTGGGAACGGGTGCGGCGTTCATCTACTCGGTGATCGCCACCGTGGCGCCGGGATTCTTCCTGGCGCGCGGCGTGCCGGCCGACGTGTACTACGAAGCCGTCATCCTCATCATCGCGTTCATCCTCACGGGCAATGCCTTCGAAGCGCGCGCCAAGCGGAACACGGCCACGGCGCTGCGGGCGCTCGTGCAGTTGCAGCCGAAGACGGCGCGCGTGCTGCGCAATCTCGTGGAAGTGGACGTGCCGATCGAAGAGGTCGTCACCGGCGATCGCGTGGTGGTGCGTCCCGGTGAGCGGATCCCCGTGGATGGTATCGTGGTGAAGGGCGAGAGCGCGGTAGACGAGTCGATGCTCACCGGCGAATCGATGCCCGTGCCCAAGACATCTGGGGATCGAGTCATCGGCGGGACGATCAATCGCACGGGTGCCTTCCGGCTCGAGGCGACGACGCTGGGCGAAGCAAGCATGCTCGCGCAGATCGTGAAGTTGATGCGCGATGCGCAGGGTTCGCGCGCACCGATCCAAGCCTTGGCTGATCGCATCTCGGCGATCTTCGTGCCGATCGTGATCTCGATTGCGATCGTGACCTTCGCCGCCTGGGCAGTGCTCGCACCCGATGCCTCGTATGTGAAGGGCTTCGCCGCGGCGGTGACGGTGCTGATCATCGCCTGCCCCTGCGCCATGGGCTTGGCTGTCCCCACCGCAGTGATGGTGGCCACGGGGAAGGGTGCCGAACTTGGCGTGCTCATCAAGGGCGGTGAGGCGCTGCAGCGTGCCGGTGACATCACGACCGTTGTGCTCGACAAGACTGGCACGGTGACGGAAGGACGTCCGACGGTCACCGACCTCGTGGTGACGACGGCGGGTTCGGACAATCTCGTGCTCGCGAGCGTGGCGGCGCTCGAAGGACTCTCGGAGCATCCGTTGGCGGATGCGATCGTGAAGGCGGCGAAGGAACGCGGGCTCGCGATGGGTCAGGTCGAAGGCTTCGAGTCGGTGACCGGGAAGGGCATCGTGGGCGTGGTGGACGGTTCGGCGATGGCGGTGGGGAACGCGGCGCTGATGGCGGACTACGCCATTGACGTGACGCCGCTGGCCGCCGAGGTCGCGCGGCTGTCGGATGCTGGGCGCACGCCGATGTATGTGGCGCGCGATGGCGTACTCGCGGGATTGCTCGCCGTGTCCGATCCCATCAAGGAGAATTCGCGCGCGGCGATTGCCACGCTGCACGAGATGAAGCTCACCGTCGTGATGCTGACCGGTGACACCGAGCGGACGGCGCAGGCCATCGCGCGCGAGGCGGGCATCGATCGTGTGGTGGCCGGTGTGCTCCCCGAGGGGAAAGTGGCCGAGATCAAGCGGCTGCAGGACGCCGGTGCGGTGGTGGCGATGGTGGGCGACGGCATCAACGACGCGCCGGCGCTGGCCCAGGCCGACGTGGGAATGGCGATTGGGACAGGAACGGACGTCGCGGCCGAAGCGGCTGACGTGGTACTGATGCGCGGGGACCTGCGCGCGGCGGCGCACGCCGTCGAGCTCTCGCGCCGCACGATGGCCACCATGAAGCAGAATCTTTTCTGGGCCTTCATCTACAACGTCATCGGCATCCCGATAGCGGCGGGAGTACTTTACCCGGCGTTCGGATTGATGTTGACACCGGTGTTGGCCAGCGCGGCGATGGCGTTCAGCTCGGTCAGTGTGGTAACCAACTCGCTCCGCCTCCGGCGGGCGCGGATCGCATAGGAGAATCCATGGCAGCAGCAAAGAAGTCCCTTCCCACGCAGACGGCGGCCTGCCACTGCGCCATTCACGACGCCGAGGCCAACGGTGAGCGGAAAGCGGTGGCGGTGGACCCCGAGATCAAGAAGGCGAATCTCACGCGCCTGCGCCGCGTGGAGGGCCAGGTGCGCGGCCTCCACAAGATGATCGAGGAGGACCGCTACTGCGCCGACATCCTCACGCAGATCTCCTCGGTGCAGGAAGCGCTGCGCTCGGTGTCGCGCCAACTGATGCGCAACCATCTCAAGCACTGCGCGTCGCACGCGATCCAGAGCGGCGAGACGGAGGCCGAGGCGATGTATGACGAGCTGGTGGACATGATCTACAAGAGCAGCCGCTGATGGAACTCGGACTCTATACCTTCGTCGAGCATACGCCCGACCGTCACGGCGAGACGCTGCCGGCCGAGCAGCGCATCGCGAACCTGCTCGAGGAAGCCTCGCTGGCCGACGACGTGGGGCTCGACACCTTTGGCGTGGGCGAGCACCACCGCGCCGACTATCTCGCGTCCACGCCGGCGGTGCTCTTGGCCGCCATCGCCGCGCGCACGAAGCGCATCAAGCTCTCGAGCGCCGTCACGGTGCTCAGCTCGGACGATCCGGTGCGGGTGTTCCAGGAGTTCTCGACGCTCGACCTCATCTCGAATGGGCGCGCCGAGATCATCGCGGGGCGGGGCAGCTTCATCGAGAGCTTCCCGCTGTTTGGTTACGACCTGCACGACTACGACGCGCTTTTCACGGAGAAGCTGGAGCTGTTGATCAAGCTCCGCAGCGAGGAGCGCGTGACCTGGCGTGGGCGCTTCCGCGCGCCGCTGCAGGATCAGCCGGTGTATCCGCGGCCGTTGCAGTCGCCGATTCCGCTGTGGATCGCCGTGGGAGGGACGCCACAGTCGGTGGTGCGCGCAGCCACGTTGGGTGTGCCGATGGCGCTGGCCATCATCGGGGGATCGCCGGAGCGCTTTGCCGCGTACACGGATCTCTATCGCGAGACCTGGACCAAGGCGGGGCACGATCCGTCGAAGATCCAGCTGAGCATCAACTCGCACGGCTTCATTGCCGACACCACGGCGCAGGCGGCGGAGATCGCCTTCCATCCCTACATGCTGCAGATGGGGAAGATCGGGCGCGAGCGTGGATGGCCGCCGCCGACGAAGCATCAGTACGATGCGGAACGCTCCCCGCGTGGCGCGGTACTGATTGGTGACCCGCAGGCGGTCATCGACAAGATCCTCTGGGAACACGAGCTGTTTGGCATGACGCGGTTCACCTTGCAGTTCAGCGTGGGATCGATGCCGCATCGCGAGATGCTGCGGGCGATCGAGCTGTATGGCACGGTGGTGGCGCCGGCGGTGCGGAAAGCGGTGGCTGCTCCGGCAGGCGTCTGATGCCCGACTTCGGCGCGATCGCCCTCACTGCAGGGATGATCGTCGCCGGGGCGAGCGGGGCGCAGTTGATCCACACCCCGGAAGCCTGGTCTCGCGATTGGGACGGGTTTGGCCAGCGGGTGGCGGATCGTACTGGCTACGTCGTGGTGCAGGCCTCCGCGTACGCACTGTTGGAGCGCGGGCTCGGATATCGCGATGACAGCGCCACCTGTCCGCGTGACCGGTTGGTGCGTTGCGGATTCGCGCGCACGTTCACGGCGTTCGATCGCAATGGTGTGCGGCGGGCGCACGTGCCGTTGATTGCCAGCGTGATCGTGGGGTCTGGGGTGTCGCTGGCCTGGCGACCGGAGCGCGCGGCGCCGGCGAAGTCGTGGGCCTTTGTGGGGTCGCGGATTGGGCTTGGGCTCGCGGGCCAAGTGGCGAAGCGGATTGTTGGCGACTGGTGGCTGTCGCGGCGGCGATGACCTAGGCTGCTGCTTGCGAGCACGGCGGCGGCGGCAGAAAATGGAGAGTTCGAATCTCCTGCCCGAGCCTCGTTGATGCTGCGATTCCTCAGACTGACGGCGCTGGCGAGTGCCCTGGGGCTTTGGGGCTGCGCGCAGGAGTCGCCGATGGGGACGGAGCCGGAGGAGGAGCCCGAAGAGGATCCGGAAGAGGATCCGGTGACTCCGGAAGTCCTCCATTTGCGCATTGGCATCGCGGGCGACACGCTCACGCTGATGCTCCACGACTCCACTGCCGTGATCGCGACCGTGGTCCGCGCGGACTCCACAGCGATTGTACCACAGCCGGAAATCACCTGGAGCCTGTCGTCGCTGGATGAAGCGACGGCGATCGCGGCATCGCGCGGTCCGACATCGCAGTTCGTGCGTGGCGTGGCTATCGGACGCGCACGTCTGGTGGCTCTCGCGCCTTCACTCAACCTCGCCGACACGCTTGTGGTGCGCGTGTGGAGTCCCGTGGCCTCGCTGCGCTTTGAGCTCGAGCGGGACACCGTCACGTGGAACGGCTACATCGGCTTCATCGCGGAGGCTCGGGACAGCAGCGGCGCCCTCCTTCCTGATCGCTTCACGTCGATGTCCGCATCCAGCGATTCCATCGCGGTGGTGTGGCGGGGCGGCGGATTCGGCAATCGACTCGGCACCGGTACCATCACTGCCTCGGCGCCACCCCTGGAAGCCGACGCGCAAATCACCGTGCTGCCGCTGCGCGTGAACGCGGTGGAGAACGGCGAGTGGAACATCTGCATGCGCCGCGACGACGGGCGCATCGTGTGCAGCGGGGCGAACGCGTACCTGCAGCTTGGACGCATCACGCCCTGGCAGTGCAGCGGCTTCTTCGGCCAGTACTGCGTGTACGGATCGTCGACGCTGGCGGAGGAGATTCCCGAGCTCAGTGCTGTCACGATGTTCAAGGTGGGAGGCGGATACGTCTGCGCGCTGCGTGGTGCGGGCGAGGCGGTCTGTTGGGGCGGGGGGGCGTTCGGTCAACTCGGCACGGAAGCCACGACGCAGTACTGCGGGAATCCGCTCGCGGGATTCCCGGTGTCGGCGTGCACAGGAGTTCCCGTCGCAGTGGATACGCCGCTCCGATTTCGCGCCATCTCCGCCGGCTGGTCGATGGCCTGCGCGCTGACATTCGATGATCGCGCCTGGTGTTGGGGCAGCTTGTACTCGCTCTCGCGGCTAGGGAACGGAAGCACCGAAGGCTCACGGACTCCAGTTGCGGTCAGTGGCGATCACGCGTTTCAGAGCATCACCGCCGGTGAGACCACGGCCTGCGCCGTGGACTACGAGCACGCGGCGTGGTGCTGGGGCTGGGGAGGCCAGGGGTCACTGGGGGCGGGTCCGGGTATCGCGACTGCCTTGGTGCCGACGCGCGTGGTCGGTGACATCAGCTTCGCGACGGTGCAGAACGGTTACTGGGGCACCTGTGGACTGAGCACGGGCGGCCAGGCGTTCTGCTGGGGCGGGGAGTACGGCGGTTTCTTTGGCGGCACGCCACTTCCCGAGGGATGCGACGACGGCGCCACGCCCAACAGCTGCCTCTCCGTGCCAATCGCCGTCGCCGGTGATCTGCGCTTCACTGAACTGGCGGTTGGGTTTGACGCCTGCGGTCGTACGGCGGCCGGCGAGGTATGGTGCTGGAAATCAAGCGCACCGGAGAAGGTGAGCGGCGTTCCGCCCCTCACGCAGATCTCTGTGGGACGCTTCGCGGGTTGCGGCATCGCGGCCGACCAAAACGCCTACTGCTGGAGCAACGAGACGCGAGAGGGACGTCTCGAGACCGCGCCGCGCTAGGACTCCACGCCGAGATTGCGCAGCACGACCTCAGCGTTGCGCGCCAGCCCCGCGTGCTTGGCCCGCGTCATCGCCGAGTGTCGGAACGCCTCGCGGTAACTCGCTTCATCCATCGCCAGGACTTCGGCGGCGAGCGTCGCCGCGTCCTTCCCAGCGATTGGAGCGCGCGGAGCCAGCGCCGCGTCGCCCAGTTCCCGCGCGAACTTCATGTTCCACGGGCAGACGTCCTGGCAGATGTCGCATCCATATAGATGTGTGCCGATGGCCCCGTGAAACTCCTCAGGGATGGCGCTGCGCGACTCGATGGTGAGGTACGAGATGCAGCGCCGCGCGTCCATCACGCCCGGCTCGACGAAGGCCTGCGTGGGGCAGGCATCGAGGCAGCGGGTGCAGGTGCCGCAGTGCTCCGACTCAAACGGCGCATCGGCGCTGAGCGCGAGGTCAAGGAAGAGCGCGCCGATGAAGAAGAACGATCCGCGCTCGGGATGGATGAGCATCGTGTTCTTCCCGAACCAGCCGAGCCCGGCTTGGCGCGCGAGATCGCGTTCGAGGATCGGACCGGTGTCCACGTAGGCGCGCCCGCGCACCTGCTCGCCGCGTTCGCTCCGCACCCACTGGAGTAGCGACTCGAGTCGGTCCCACATCACGCGATGGTAGTCGGTGCCGCGCGCGTAGCGCGCGACCGGTCCGTCCGGCTGCTTGCCGCCGTAGTCGAGCGTGACGACGAGTGCGGAGACCATTCCCGGCTCGGGGCGCGTGGTGTCGGCGCGTAGGTCCGCGCCGCGGCGGAGGTACTCCATCTCGCCGTGGCGCTCGGCAGCGAGCCAGTCGGCGAACGCGCTCCAGGTGGAGGCGGGGCCGAGCGTCGCGATGCCAGCGAGATCGAAGCCGAGTCCGAGGGCTTGGGCCTTGAGGCGCTCCTCGAAGCTCATCGGGGGCGAGCGGCGCTTACGGGAATCGCGCGGCCCAGCGCGCGTAGCGAATCACGTCCTCGACGGGCGGCACGGCATCGTGATCGCCGTAGGCGGTGTACATCCGCCAGCGCACGTACTCGCGCGCCGGGAGCGGCAGGAAGGGGAAGCGTGCGTACCAACGCAGGCGCCGGAATCGCCAGGCGACCACGATCAACGCGCGGGCGAGCGCGGGGCTCAGCAGCGCGTGGGGAATCAGGCGGAGGACGAGGGAGAGCATCGGGTGGTGATGCTCAATATAGGCAGCGCCGTCAGCGCGACCCAGCGCGGGAACCCAGGAGGCGGTCGAGCACGAGCGCGACGCGGATGCCCTCGACGAACTCCGTCCCCTCGTTCACGAAGGTCGCGCGGTCGGCGGCGTAGCCGAGGTACAGCGAGGCTGGCGTTCGCGCGAGGCGAATGAGCATTCCGGCCTCGCCGCCGACGGCCCCAGTGCCGCCGTCCTGCACGTTCGATTCGGCGCTGGCCGCGTACCAGGTGTCCACACGGAGCTGGGCGACGCCGGCGATGAGCTCGCCTTCGAAGCGCGCGTGCAATTCCATTCGAGACCAGCGCGCCGTCCCCGACGGTGTGACGAACGCCCGCAGGTGCGGTCCGGCGCCCAGCGAGAGTCCGGGGATCACGCGGACGCGGGCGATGATGCGCGCGTCCACATAGTCCTCGGGTCCGGTGCTCGAGAGCGCGTCGGGCGTGAGCGAGGCTTCGGTGTAGTGGCCTTCAATCTCGATGCGGCGAAACGCGATGGTGGCCTTCGCACCGAGTGCGGGGCCGGTCAGTTGCTGTGAGGTGCCGACGTCGCGCGTGACGCTGAGGTTGGTGTAGTCGGCGCCGATGGTGAAGGGAGAGAACTGCGCGCCGAGTGCGGCGGGCGCGCAGGCCAGCGTGAGCAGCGCGAGCAGTCGACCGACGGTCATCGCGCCTCCACCATCACGCCACGCGCGGTCCGGATGCGTAGGCTCAACGCGCCGAGGCGCCGGGCATTCTCACCCTGCACGCGCAGGAGCTCGCGTTCCCATTCTTCGCGAAGCGTGCGGTTGAACGCGATGTTCTCCGGGATGGGGCGTGGCTTGCTCGCGGTGGCAAGCCCCACGATTCCGCCGATGCCGAGCGTGCCAGCGACCGCGTAGCGCGCTGCGGCGCCTTCCTCGGCACCGACGAGTGAGGGGAGCACCACCACCGCGAGGGCGCCAGCCAGTCCGGTGACAAGCTGGCGCACGCCGTTCGCACGCAGTTCCGTCTCGGGCCGCAGCGCCGCCGACGCGAGCGGCGAGGGCCAAGGGAGCGTATCGACACTGACGCGCTCGACGTCGAGGGGCACCTGCAACTCGCGTTCGGTGCTGCCATCGGGACGGCGGGAGGCGATGCGCAGCAGATAGCGACCGGTTGCCGCGACGTCTCCACTGCCTTCGCGACCATCCCACGAAATGAGCAGGCTGTCGCCGATCACGCCCTCGTACAACACGAGCTCGCCGGTGCCGAGCGCGGTCGTGACGCGCGCGCGGATGTCGTGGAGCGACGACGCGAACACCCGGATGGGCAGGCGATCGACCGGGATGTCAAGCTCCGTGCGCTCGGCGATCAGCGCACTGACGGCGCGGACGCCAATTCGGGTTTCCTGGAAGGGCGCGACCACCTCGGGTGGGAATGTCAACGCGTCGGGGCGATATCGCGGGTCGAGCAGCAGCAGTTGACGGAACGCTTCCGACGCGGCCGGGCGCTGCTCGCGAAAGATCTCCGTGGCACCGAGGTACATCAGCGCGCGCGCGCGATGCTCGTCGGCGAGGCGTTGCGCGCCAGACAGGGCGAGGGCAACGCGCAGGCGCGTCGCGGCGGTATCGAACTCCAGGTCCGTGTAGGCGGCGATGGCGTTGGCGAGCGGATCCGGAGTGGCCTGCGCGCGAGCGGACGAGACCAAGCCACCGAGGAGGAGCGCCAGCGCAACGACGACGCGCAGGGGCGTTCGCCAGCGGATCACGGCGTGAGTGGGGTGAGGACGATGTCCGTGATGCGCAGGGACTCACCAGCCTGGAGACGGACCGTACGCGTGAAGGTCGAGAAGCCCTGTCGCGAGACGCGGATGACGTGCTCACCCGCGGCGACCTCGATACTGGCGCGCGGCGTGTTGCCGATGAGGACGTCGTCGATGAAGACCTGTCCCCAGGGTGAGGCGTTGATGGTGAGCTTGGCCGGCGCAGCAGCGGGGGCGGCTTCTGCGACGGCCGGCGGCCGCCGCGTCGGGCGCGGGATGCTGGAGGGCGGGACCATGCGCTCCGTGCGCTCCGTGCGTGGCGGTGCGGACTCGACGATGGGCGCGGCGACCAGCAGCGACGCGGTGTCGGGCGGTGTCACCAGGCTCGGTGCGTCCGTCACGACGGCGACCGGCGGCGCGTCCGGCTGCTGGAAGAGGGGCAAGAGCGTCGGAATCGCCGCGGCGAGTAGAATGGCGACCACCACCCACACGATGATCTGCGCCGGATTCCGTGCGGGCTTCACCGGGTCGTCGGGTCGCTCCCAGTCGTGGACCATGAGCGTGCCGGTGGACGCACGGCCGGATGCACGTTGCGCCGGGATCTGCTCGAGGGCGAAGAGAAAATCCGCGCAGGACGGAAAGCGGCGCGCCGGCTGCGCATCGAGTGCGCGGGCGAGTGCATTCGACATCGCTAGCGGCACGTCGGCGCGGAATCGAGCGACTTGCTCCCCAGGCTTGAGCGGAGGTTCGCCGGAGACCGCTTCGAACAGCACGGCGGCGAGGCCGAACTGATCGGACGTGGGGAGGCGCTCGCTGCGCCCAACGTCCTCCGGCGCCATCCACGGATGGCGATTCGTGGCCGTCTCGTTCGTCGCGACGACCTTGGTGCCCTGCGCCGGCGTGCGACGACGCGGGGGCACGGGGCGTGCGAAGGCGGGATCGGCAATCCACGCCCAGCCCTGCGCATCCACGAGGATGTTCTCGGCTTTCACCCCACCATGCACGAAGTCCTGGCGATGGAGGTACTCGAGCGCCGAGACGAGCTGCGAGGCAATGCGTCGTGCGGCACGTGGCTCGAGGTGACCGGCGCTCTTGAGGTGTTCGCGCAAGGGCTTGGCACCAGTATCCGGCATCGTGAGCCAGAGGAGGCTGTCGGTGGTCCCGAAGCGAAGAATGGGCACGAGGTGCGGGTGATCGAGGCGCTGGTAGGCCTCGAGCACGGAGCGGAAGCGCGCCTTGGCACCGGGATCGTCGTCGCGGCGCTGAACCACTTTCAGGAGGACCTCACGTCCGCCGTTCTTCTCGATGGCGCGGGCCAACAACGCTCCGTCGCGGCGTCCGGCGATGTCCACGATGTCGAACTCATGCGCGAGCTGCCGCGTGACCAGCTCCATCAGCGCGTCCGCGGCGGCGACGGCCACGGGGGCGTCGGCCCGGTATCCGCAGACGTCGCAGATGCCGGTGTGGGGCGGGATGGTGGAGGCGGCGCAGCGCGGGCACTTCATGCGCACGGGGATTGGGGCGGTCATTCTATAGATAAATACTAGCGAGGGGAGGCGTGGGCCTAGGGGCTGACGGTGAACGGGGCACTGAGCACCGTACCCGCAATGCCCACTGCTGAGGCGCGGAGTCGGAACCCGGTGCCCGGAAGCGTGACTTGGAGGCTGGCAAAGCTGGCCACGCCCGCGGTGGCCGCGAGCGGTCCGCCGCCGTTCAGTTCCGCCGACGGCTCGCTGCCCTCTTCCAGCGCGAGGGTGATGTCGCCGGTGAACGTGGGAACCGTATTGTTGAACGCGTCAACGGCGCGAACGACGACTGCCGGCGTGATGTCGGCTAGGGGCGCGATGTCGCTCGGCTGCTGCACGAAGGCGAGCGTGGCGGCGGCTCCGGGCGTGACGTCAACGCTCGGTTGATCCGCCAGCGAAACCGCATTCACGCTCGCCTCGATTGTCCGGATGCCTGCCAGCGTGGAGCTGAAGGTCACCTGCGCCAGGCCCGAGGCGTTGGTCTGCGCGCTCGCGGCCGAGAGGCCCGTGGTCGAGAGGTTCGCCAAGAACGAGACCGTGGCGTTCTCGATGGGGTTGTTGTGCTCGTCGCGGATCGTCGCCGTGATGGTGCTGGTCACCGATCCATCACTTGCCACGATGGAGGCGTCGGACACCTCGAGTGACGACGAGTCGGGATCCATTGAGCCGGCGATGACGGTGAGCGTCTGCGCGGGGGAGATGGTGACGGAACCGCTGATCAACGCCGAGATGGTCTTGGTCTCGGCCACGGTCGAGCTGATGGTCGCGGTGACTTCACCATTGCCATCCGTGGTGGTCACCGATTGGTCGAGCACGTTGCCCGTCCCGTCGGCACTGATGACGAGTGTCGCACCCGGGATCGGATTGCCGTTGGCATCGCGCGCGGTGGCAGTGATGGTGGCAACCGACGCACCCGTACTCGCCGTGATGGTGTTCACGTCGAGTTCGAGCGTGGATTCGGAGGCGGACGGGGCGCCAGGCGTGACGGTGACGGCAGCGGTCTGCGTGATGACCACTGACGCGTTGACGGTCGCGGTAATGGTCTTCGGCTCGGCGCGCGTGGAGCTGAACGTGCCGGTAATCACGCCAGCGGCGTTCGTGGTGCCCACCGGCTGCGTGAAGGTGTTGTCACTGCCATCGGCGCTGAGGCTGACAGTGGCGCCGGCGACAGGGTTGCTGTTGACGTCTCGCACGGTGACGGTGATGGTCGTCGTGCTGGTGCCGCTGCTCGCCGTGATGGACGTGGGGTCTGCCACCACGCTCGACTGCGCAGCAGTAGCGGCTCCGGCCTGGACGGTGACCGTCGCCACATCGGTGATGGGGTTGCCATCGAGGCTCGCTTCGATGGTGGCGTCGCCGGCTTGGGTCGAGCTGAACGTGGCGGTGTAGGTGCCGTCGCCTTCGTCAGTGACCGCGCCGACAGAACCCACGGAACCATCGGCCACGTCGAGCGTGACCGTGCCACCGGCCGCGGTGAGCGGGTTGTTCTCCGCGTCACGGAGACTGACCGTCACGGTGGTGCCGCCACCGGCCGTGATGGTGGCGCTGCCCACCGTCACCTGGCTGGTGGCAAGCGACGCGGTACCCGGAGTGACGGTGACGGTCGCGTTGGTGCCTATCGCGATGCCGTCGAGCGTTCCGGAGATGGTCGCCGTCCCGGGAGCCGCCGGCGAGAGCGTCGCCGAGTAGGTGCCATTCAGGTTGTCGGTGACGGCAGTGAGATCATCACCAAGCGAAGATGTCAGCACCACCGTGCCGCTGGTTGACGTGCGCAGATTCCCGAAGGCGTCGCGCGCCTGCACCGTGATCGCCGACGTTCCGTCGGTGGTGATGCTGGTCGGATCAGCCGAGATGATGGACTGCGCCGCACTTGCCGCCGCCGCGACTACCGTGACGGTTGGCTGCTGCGTGATGGGCACGCCGCTGATGGTCGCCGTGATGGTCTTGAGCTCCGCGGTGCGCGAACGGATGCTGCCCGTGGTCTGCCCGTTCGCCGCGGTCACGCCTGGCTGCACGAATTCGTTATTGCTGCCGCTCGAGGTCAGCGTGACCGTCGCGCCTGCGATGGGATTGCCGTTGGCATCCCGCGCCGTCACGAGGATCGTGCTGGTTTCTGAACCGTCGTCGTTCGCCACAATCGACGCCTGCTGCGCGACGACGGTGGACTGCGACGGCGAGACGCCACCGACGGTCACGGCGAGGGTCGGCGTCTGCGTGAGCGTCACCCCGCCGGCGACGGCAGTGATGACCTTATCCTCAGCGACCGTAGAACTGATCGAACCGCTGGCCACGCCACTGGCGTCTGTGACAGCGGCAGGTTGCGTGAGCGAGTTCCCCGTGCCCGTCGCCGAGAAGGTGACGATGGCGTCCGGGACCGGATTGCTGAATGCGTCGAGCGCCGTCACGGTCACGGTGCTGCTCACCGTCGCCGCCACGCTGGTGGGCGTGAGCACCACCGTGGACGTGCCCGCATTGATCGCGGCCGGCGTCACGGTGACTGTCGGCTGCTGCGTGATCGCGGTGACGCCCACGGTTGCGACGATGATCTTCGGAAGCGCTTCCGTTGAGGAGAAGGTCGCGGTCGCCTGGCCGTTGCCGTCAGTCGTTGCCGATGCCGAGGGCGCGAAGGCATTGCCGCTGCCTGAGGTCGTGAAGCTCACGGACGCGCCGACCACAGGGTTACTGAACTGATCGAGCGCCGTCACGGTGATGAGGCTCGTGCCGCTCCCCGCGACGATTGACGGCGTACCTGCCGTCACGGTGGAGACGCTCGCCGACACCGCCGCGGCGTTGACCGTCACCGCCTCGGTGTCGGTGATGACGACATCGTTGAGCTCGCCGCTGATGCTAGCCGCGCCGGAGGTGTTTGACGTGAACGTGGCTGTCCAAGTGCCGTTTCCGGCGTCGGTCAGGTTGCTGATCGATCCGCCGAGCGCGAAGAGCTCGATCGTGCCGTTGCTGGTGGTGCGCGCGTTACCAGCCGCGTCGCGCAGCTGCACGATGAGCGAGGTCGAGCCCCCAGCGGTGATGGTAGCGTCGGCCGCCGTAATCGTTGTGGTGCCAGGCGCCGAGTTGCCCACCGTGACGGTGATGGACTCGGTGTTCGTGATTGCGTTGCCCGCGAGCGTGCCAGTGATGCTCGCAGTACCGAGCGCGCCCGAGGTAAAGGTCGCGCTGTAGGTGCCGTTCAGATTGTCCGTCACCGTGCCAATCGTGCCAATGCTCGGCGTCAGCGTCACCGTCCCGCCCGAGGTCGTGACGAGGTTTGAGAACTGATCGCGCAGCTGCACGGTCAGGGTCGCGTTGCCGTCGGTCGTGATACTGTTGGAGCTCGCGGTGATGGTGGACGTCGCGACAGATGCTGCGGCGGGCGTCACGGTCACCGTAGCCGTCTGGGTGATAGCTACCCCGTCTGCGGTCGCCGACACCTCATTGGCGCCGACCACCGTCGCCGAAATCGAGCCGGTGGCGACGCCAGCGGCGTTCGTCACGGCGAGCGGCTGGACCACGGTGTTGTCCCCCGTCGCCGAAATCTCGACGAGCGCACCGGCGACCGGATTCCCCGACGCGTCGCGCGCGGTGACCGTGATCGTGACGGCCGGCGCGCCAGCCACCAGCGTGGCCGACGAGACCTCGACGCTGGACTGCGCCGCCGAGACACCACCGCTCGTGATGGTCACGGTGGCAGTGTCGGTGATCGCAACGCTGTTCACCACGCCTGAGATCTCGGCCGTTCCGGCCGTCGTCGCAGTGAGCGTCGCGGTGTAAGTGCCATTGCCGACATCAGTCACCGCGCCGACGCTGCCCAGGGAGGTCGCGAGCTCGACGCTCGCACCGCCGGCCACCAACGCGTTGTTGAATTCGTCCCGGAGCGTGACGGTCAGCGTGGATGTGCCAACGTCCGACGAAACCGACGTCGGATTGGCGGTGATCTGACTCGTCAGCGCCGACGCGGCGGCCGGCGTCACGGTGACCGCGGCCGTCTGCGTGATCGGTGTGCCCGCAACGACCGCCGAGATGGTCTTCGCCTCCGCCGTCTGCGAACTGAAAGCGGTGGTGAGCACGCCAGCCGCGTTGGTGGTCCCGCTGGCCGGCGCGAAGCTGTTCACGCCCCCCGTGGCCGAGAACGTGACGGCGGCATTCTCGATCAGGTTGTTGAATTCGTCACGCGCGGTCAGGGTGATCGTGCTGGTGATAGAGCCGCTGCTGGCCACGATACTGGCGGTGCCGGCACTGAGCGTCGAGGTGGTTGCGGAGACCGCTGCCGGTGTCACGGTGAGCAGTGCTGGCGTCGTGATCTGCACGCCGCCGGCGGTTGCGGTGATGCTCTTCTGCTCGGCCACTTCGGAACTGATGGTGCCCGTCGCGACGCCGTTGGCGTCCGTCGTGCCCACCGGCTGCACGAGGGTGTTGCCGGTGCCGCTGGACACGAAGCTCGCGGCGACGCCTTGAACCGGATTGCCGAACTGGTCGAGCGCCGTGATGGTCACGGTGCTCGTCGCAGTGCCGGCGACGATCGAGGTCGGCCCCACAGCCACCGTCGAGAGCGCGGGCGAGACCGCGCCGGAGGTGACGGTGACGACGGCGTTATCGGTGATCGCCCCGCCATTGAGCGTGCCCGTGATCGTGGCGCTGCCAGGGGCCGCCGCGGTCAGTGTTGCCGTGTATGTGCCGTTCCCGACGTTCGTGACAGTGGTGAGCGAGCCAAGCGTGGTGCCGAGCGCAATCGTCGAGAGTCCAGTGGAGATGTTGTTCTGCGCCGCATCTCGCAACTGCACGGTGATGACCGACGATCCGTCGACTGTCATCGACGTCGGATCCGCGGTGATCGTCGTCTGCGCGGCCGACGGCGCACCAACGCTGATGGCCACCGTCGCATCGTCCGTGAAGTCGTTGCCGTTCAGCTCGCCGCTGATGGTGGCGGTGCCGAGGGCGGTCGACGTGAGGGTCGCGGTGTAGGTGCCGTTGTTGTTGTTCGTGACGGCGCTCAGCGTGCCGAGCGTCGTGGCCAGCGTGACCGTTCCACCCGAGGTCGTAATGAGGTTGCCCGCGGCATCACGCAGCTGCACGGTGATGGTCGAGCCTTCGTCGGTGGTGATGGCCGCAGCCGATGCCGAGATGCTGCTCGTCACCAGCGACGGGGCGCCCAGCCCCACCGCAACGTCGGCGTTGTCGGTGATCGCGACGCTGTTGAGCTGACCTGTAATCGTGGCCGTCCCCGGAAGCGACGAAGTCAGCGTGGCCGTATAGGTGCCGTTGCCGACGTCGCTGACGCTCGTGAGACCGCCGAGATTCGTCGCTAGCGCGACGGTGGCGCCACCGGTGGAGTAGTTGTTCCCCGCGGCGTCGCGCACCTGCACCGTGATCACCGAAGAGTTGTCGGTGGTGATGGAGGTGGGCAGGGCGGTGATCTGCGTCGTGGACGGAGCGGGTGCGCCAATCGTGACAACCACGCCGGCGGTGTCAACAATCACATTGCCGTTCAACGTGCCCGAGATCACCGAGGTGCCGAGGGCGCCCGACGTGAACGTCGCCGTGTACGTGCCGTTGTTGTTGTCGGTGACCGTGAGGGTGTTCCCGATGGTCGCCGCGAGCGCAACGGTGCCTGCGCTGGTGGACAGGGCATTCCCGGCCGCGTCACGCAACTGCACGGTGATGGTGGAGCTTCCGTCCGTTGTGATCGCGTTCGGGCCCGCGGTGATCGTGCTCGTGGCGAGCGAGGCCCCGCCGATGCTCACGGCAACGGTCGCCTGGTCCGTGATCGCCTGGCCGTTGATTTCGCCGGTGATCGTGGCGGTGCCGAGCGTCCCCGACGTGAACGTGGCGGTATAGGTGCCGTTGCCGACGCTACTGACCGCTCCCACCTGACCGATATCCGAATCAAGCGTGACGGTGCCAGAGGGCGCGGTCAGGTCATTGCCGGCCGCGTCACGCAGCTGGACGGTGATGGTCGAGCTGCCGTCCGTGGTGATCGCGGTCGGGTTGGCGCTGATCTGGCTCGTGAGAGGCGACGGCGCACCGACCGCGATGACCACCGTAGCGTCGTCGGTGAACGCGTCGCCATTCAAGGTGCCGGTGATGGTCGCCGAGCCGATGCTCGCCGAGGTCAGGGTCGCGGAATAGGTCCCGTTCAGGTTGTCGCTGACGGCCGTGAGCGCACCGCGCGTGGTGGCCAGCGCAACCGTGCCGGCCGAGGCCGCGAGGTTGTTCCCCGCCGCGTCGCGTAGCTGCACCGTGATCACGGCGCTGCCGTCGGTCGTGATGGAGCTCGGAGCCGCGCTGATGGCGCTCTGGGTGAGCGACGCAGTGCCGACGCCGATCGTGACGGTCGCATCGTCGGTCAGGGCTTGCCCGTCAAGCGTGCCCGTGATCGTCGCCGTGCCTGTGGCGAGCGACGTGAGCGTCGCCGTGTACGTGCCGTTGCTGTTGTTCGTGACCGCGCCCACGGAGCCGACCGTCGAGCTCAACGCCACCACGCCACCGGAGCTGGTGAGGTTGTTGCCAAAGACGTCGCGCAACTGCACGGTGATGGTGGACGACTGGTCGGTCGTGATGCTGGTCGGAGTCGCGGTGATGAGGCTCTGGGTCACCGATGCGGCCGCAGGCGTCACGGTCACGTTCGCTGTCTGCGTGATGGCCGTGCCGTTCACCGTCGCCGACACCACCTTCACCCCAGTCGCGGTCGAGGTCAGCGTCCCCGTCGCCACACCGCCCGCGTTCGCCGTCGCGCTGGGCGTGAGCGTATTCCCCGTGCCCGTGGCGCCGAACAGCACGTTCGCGCTCGGCACCACATTCCCGAATGCGTCGCGCGCGGTCACGGTGATCGTGCTCCCGGGTCCGCCAGCGACAATCGAGGCCGGATCAACGGCCACGGTCGTCGTGCCGGCGTCCACCGCGGCCGGCGTCACAGCCACATCGACCGTATCCGCCACCGCCACGCCATTCAGCTCGGCCGAGATCCGCTTGGTGCCAGCGATCGTCGCGGCGATCGACCCCGTCGCCACGCCGTTCGCATCCGTGACGGCACCAGGCTGCGAGAACACGACATCCGCGTCAGGCGAGACGATGGTGACCGCCACGCCAGGCACGACGTTGCCGTTCTCGTCACGCGCCGTGACGGTGATGGTGCTCGAGCCGCTCCCGGCGACGATGCTTGCCACCGAGGCGAGAACCTCTGACTGCGATGCCGAGATCGCGCCCGGAATCACGTTGATCGTCGGTTGCTGCGTGAGCGCGTTGCCGTTCGCCGTCGCCGAGATGGTCTTGAGTTCGCTGACGGTGGAACTGAACGTCGCCGTCGCCACGCCGGACGCGTTCGTCGTCGCGAGAGGACCGGTGATCGTGTTGGTGGAGCCAGTGGCGCTCACCACCACCGTCACCCCACTGATTGGATTGCTGAACGCATCCCGCACCGTCACCGTCACGGTCGCCGAGCCCGACCCCGCAAACAGCGTCGGCGTGCTCACTGCCACGCTCGACACACCCGCCGAGATCGCCGCCGGCACCACCGTCACCGCGCCCGTCTCGGTGACCGTCACCCCCGCAATCGTGGCCGAGATCGTCTTGAGGCCGGCACTCGTCGAGCGCACGTAGCCTACGAACACACCATTGGCGTCGGTGTTGCCGGCCGCCGAGGCGAAGTTGTTGGTCCCACCGCTCACCAGCACCTGCACCGACGCGCCGCTGATGAGATTGCCGAACTCATCGCGCGCAGTGACGGTCACGGCAGCCGAGTCGGTGGCGCCAGCCGTGCCGGCCGTGATTTGCGCCACCGACACGCTCAGCGACGATTCGTCGGCCGAGACCGCGGCCGCGTTGACGGTGAAGTCCACCGTCTGAGTGATGGGTGTGCCGCCGGCGGTCGCGGTGAGCGTCTTCAGCCCCGCCGCCGCCGACGTGAAGCGCCCAGTCGTGACGCCGCTCGCATTGGTGCTACTCACCGGATCGAACAGCGTGTTGCCGGTACCGGTGGCACCAAAGGTGACGCTCACGCCCTGAATCGGATTGTCGAACTCGTCGCGTACGGTGACGGTGACGAGGCTGGTGTCAGCACCCGCCACGAGCGTCGTCGGCGTCGCCGAGACGAGCGACTGCGCAGCCGAGATTGCCGCCGGCGTGACCGCAACACTCGTGTTGCCACTGACGGCGGTGCCAGCAATCGACGCCGTGATGGTCTTCGACCCGATCGCGGTGGAGCTGAACACCGCCTCGAACTCGCCGTTGGCATCGGTGTTGCCGGTCGCGGCCGGCGCGAACGCATTGCCGCTGCCGGTCGCGCTCAGCGTCACCGCGGCATTCGGGACGAGGTTGCCCTCAGCGTCACGCGCGGTCACGGTGATGGTGCTCGTGCCGCTGCCCGCAATGATGCTGGCGTCACTGGCCGCGATGCTCGACTGCGCACCGGACACCGCGCCGGGCGTCACCGTGAGCACCTGCGTGCCGACAATCGTCACGCCGCCTGCCGTCGCCGAGATCGTCTTGTCGCCTGCAACCGTGGACGCGATCGTCGCCGTCGCCACTCCAAGCGCGTTCGACGCCGACAAGGGACCGTTCACCGTGCTTCCGGCAGACGGCGAGGCACTCACCACAACCGTCGCGCCAGTGATTGGATTGCCAAACGCATCGCGCACCGTCACCGTCGCGGTGCTCGTGGCCACGCCATCCGCCACGATGGCGCTCGGATCAATCGCCAGCGTGGACTGCGTGCCGTTGATCGCCGCCGGCGACACCGTAACCACATCGCTCGCCGTCAGCGCCACCCCGTTCACCGTCGCGGTGACGGTCTTCACCCCCGCGCCAGTCGAGCTCAGCGACCCGCTCGCCACGCCATCCACCCCAGTGTTCCCACTCGGCTGCGTCAGCGTGTTGCCGCTGCCCGTGGCGGACAGCACCACCGCCGCATCGGGAATGAGGTTGTTGTTGGCGTCGCGCGCCGTCACGGTGATCGTGCTCGAGCCCGCGCCGGCCACGAGCGCATCGGGCGTCGCCGAGAGCGTGGAGTTGTCGGCATCCACCGCGCCGGCAGTGACGGTGACATCCACGCCACTCGACAAGGTCACGCCGTTGGCGATCGCCGTCACCGACTTCACCTGCGCGGTGAGCGAAGCCAGCGTGCCACTCGTGAGACCGTCCACATCCGTGGGCGCTGGCTGATTCACCGTGTTGTTGGCCCCGTTCGCCACCAAGAGCACGGTGGCGCCCGGGACCGGATTCCCAAACACGTCGCGCACCTGCACGGTGATGCTGCTGGCGGACCCACCGGCGACGATGCTCGACGGATCGGCACCGATCGTGCTCAGCGATGCACTCACCGCGCCAGGATTCACCGTGACGGTGGTGGTCGCGGTCACGGGCGTGCCGGCGATGGACGCACTCACGGTGCGTACGCCGGTGACGGTGGATGCCAAGGTGCCTGTCGCCACGCCGCTCGCATTGGTGACCGCGGCGGGCTGCACGACGGTGTTGCTCGATCCGTCAGCGCTGAGGGTCACCGCCAATCCCGGCACGACGTTGCCGAAGGCGTCGCGGGCGGTGACGGTGATGGTGCTCGCCGCGCCACCGGCGGTGATTGCCGCCGGTGCGGCAGCGATGGTGGACTGCGCCGCCGAGATCGCCGCTGGCGTCACCGCGAGCGTGTCGGTCATGGTGACGGGCGCGCCGTTCACGGTGGCCGAGACGATCTTCGCGCCGACAAGCGTGGCGGTGATGCCGCCGGTCGTCACACCGGCAGCGTCGGTGACGACGGCCGGCTGCGTCAGCGATGCCGACGCGCCGCTCGCGCTGAGCGCCACGGTGACACCAGGTACAACGTTGCCGAAGGCATCGCGTGCGGTGACGGTAACGACCGCCGTGGACGCGCCTGCCACGATGCTCTGCGGCGCGATCATGATGAGCGTGGAGTCGCCACTCACCGGCGCGGGCGTGATGGTCAGGCCGATGGTCGTGGTCGCCGCGACGCCGTTGAGCAGGGCGGTGACAGTGCGCGCCCCCACCACGGTGCCAGTCACGCGACCCGTCGCCACACCGTTGGCATCGGTGACCGCCGCGGGCTGCTCGAAGGTGACGCCGCTGCCGTCAGCCTCGAGCGTGACCGCCACGCCCGGCACAGGATTGTTGTTCACGTCACGCGCGGTGACGGTGATGGTGGCGGTGTCGGTGCCGGCGATGAGGGAGCTGGCCGACGCCACGACGAGCGATGCAGTGGCCGACGCGGCATCGGGCACGACGTTCACCGTCGCCGTCTGCGCGAGGGAAATGCCGCCCGCGGTGGCGGAGATGGTCTTCGATTCGCTGTTGGTGGAACTGAACGAGCCAGTGGCGACGCCGCTGGCGTTGGTGACGGCCGCGGGCTGCGTGAGCGTGTTGTCGCTGCCGGTGGCGGCGAGCGCGACGGTCACACCCGGAATCGGATTGTTGAAGGCGTCGCGAACGGTGACGGTGACGGTGGTGGAGCCAACGCCCGCCGAGATGGTGCCGGCCGAGACGGCGACGGTGGACGCGGCAGCGGAGATCGCGGCCGGCGAGACCGTAAGGGCCGCGGTCTGCGTGACGACCACGCCGGCGATGGTGGCGGTGATGGTCTTCGCGCCGGCGCCAGTCGAAGAGATGCTACCCGTGGCGGTCCCCGAGGCGTCGGTCACCGCGGCGGGCTGCGTGAGCGTGTTGCCGGATCCCGTCGCCGCGAAGGTCACGGCGAGGCCCGGCACGACATTTCCATTGGCGTCGCGCGCCACGATGGTGACGGTGCTGCTGCCCGCACCCGCGGTGAGCGACGCCGGATCCACACTCACGGTGGACTGCGCCGCGCTCACTGCCGCCGGCGTGACGCTCAACGTCACCGTATCGGCGAGCTCGAGTCCGTCAGCGGTCGCCGAGATCTCGCGATCGCCAGCGACCGTCGCGCTGATGCTGCCGGTGGCTACACCGGCCGCATCGGTGACCGCGCCAGGCTGCGTGAGCGCGTTGCCCGTGCCCGACGCGGCCAGCACCACCGCCACGCCCGGCACCACATTCCCAAACTCGTCGCGCACGGTGACGGTGATGTCAGCGGCCGTGCCATCCGCCGCGATGCTGGTTGGCACCACCGACAGCGACGACTCCACGGCATCAGGCAGCGACGGCGTAACCTCGAGCGCCGCGGTCTGCGTGACAGACACCCCCGCAACCGTCGCCGAGATCGTGCGCAGTGCAGCGCTCGTCGCGAGCACTCGGCCGATCGCCACACCGTCCCCATCCGTGACGGCCGCCGGCTGCGTGATCACGTCGCCAACACCATCAGACGCCAGGACAACGAGCACACCGCTCACCGCATTGCCATTCGCGTCGCGTGCGATGACGGTGATGGTGGTGGAATCGCCCGCCACGATTGATGCATCAGTGATCTCAACCGCCGACTGCGACGCCGACACGCCAGCCGGGAACACGCGCACCAGCGCCGACTGCGTAACGGCCGTGCCGTTGATGGTCGCGGTGACGGTCTTGTTGCCGACAGCGGTGGAAACGAGGTTGCCGGTGGTGATGCCATTCGCCGCGGTGGGGCCAGCTGGCTGCGTGAGCGCATTGCCGGCACCACTGGCCGCGAGCACGACCGCTGCGCCGCTGATCAGGTTGTCATTCGCGTCCCGCGCAGTGACGGTGATGGTGCTCACGCCTTCGTCGGCGACGATCGAATCGGGTGCGGCGGCCACCAGCGAGCGCGACGCCGAGACGGCGCCGGGGTTCACGGTGACATTCGCGTTCGATGTCAGCGGCACGCCATTGATCGTCGCCGACAGCACCTTCGGCTCGGCGACCGTCGACACAAATGTGCCGAGCGCCACGCCGCTGGCGTTGGTGGGGCCAATCGGCTGCGTGATGGTGTTGCCGGTTCCGGTCGCGGTGATCACCACTGTCGCGCCAGCGATCGCGTTGCCCAGGGCATCGCGCGCCGTGACGGTGACGTTGCTGGTCTCCACACCGGCCACGCGCGTGCTCGGGATGCCGGTGATGGTCGACAACGTCGGCGACACGGCGCCCGCCACCACCGAGACGACGGCGGTCTGCGTGATGCTTACGCCGTCGATCGCAGCGCTGATCGTGCGGTTGCCGATGCTGGTCGCGCTGAGGCTACCAGTGGCCACGCCATTGGCGTCGGTGACGGCGATGGGTTGCGTGAGCGAGTTGTTGACGCCGCTGGCGCTGAGCACCACCGCCGCGCCGGCGATGGGATTGTCGTTCTCATCGCGCGCCGTGACGGTGATGGTGCTCGAGCCCGAGCCGGCGACGATGCTCGTGGGATCCACGCCGACGGTGGAGCGCGCGGCCGAGAGCAGGCCCGCGCCCACGCTGATTGCTGCGCTCTGCGCGGCAACAAGGTCGGTGCCCGTCGCCGACAACTGATAGCCGGCGCCAGCGCGGTCGATCGCGACGCCAGGGAAGGTGGCCACACCAGCCACGGCATTGCGGCTGAGCGTGCCGCTCAACGCGCCGCCATTCGGATTCACGCCGAGGCCGAGGGTGACCGTGCCGGTGAACGTGAAGTTGCGATTGCCCAGCGAGTCCGCCACGCCAACAGACGGCGACGGCGCGAGATCATCACCCGCGATTGCCGTGGTGGGTGCATCGAGGAAGAGCAGGGCCGACGCCGGCGCCGCCACGACTGTGAGCGTGGGCGCGGCGGACGCGAGCACGCTGTTCACCGTCGCCGAGATTGTGCGCACGCCAGTGACCGTCGCACCGATGGCGCCAGTCGCCACGCCAGCGGCTGACGTGAGCCCCACCGGTTGCGTAATGGTGTTGCCGGTGCCAGTCGCCGAGAGTGTGACCGGAACACCAGCCACCGGATTCCCGAATCCGTCACGCGCGGTGACGGTCACCGTCGCAGGCGTGCCGCGCGATGCGGCCACGCTCACCGGCAGCACGCTCACCAAGGTCTGCGACGCGCTCACCGCACCGGGGCGCGCGAGCGCCACGAAGGTCAACGGCGACGCCACGCCACTCGCGCGCACGATCTGCGTGCTGTCGGTGGCGGTGCGCGTCGTGCCCAAGCGCCACGAGGTGGTGGCGATGCCGCTCGCATCCGTGAGCGACGTGCCTGGCGTCACGGCGCCACCACCCGCCAGCACGCTCCAGGTGATCTGCACCCCGGCCACCGGATTGTTCAGCGCGTCGCGTACGAGGACAGTGAGCGGCGTGGCCAGCGTTGCGCCGACGGTATCCACCTGCGCGTCGCCGGTCACGAGCGTGAGCTGCGTGGCGCCGCCCACGGTGGCGGTGATGTCGAAGATCACGCTCGTCGAGCCACCAGCGAGCGTCGCCGAAGCCTGCGTGCTCTGCGCACCGGCCGTGGGGCCGAGCGTGCGAGTAGTCGTCGCGCGGCCATCGGCGTCGGTTACCGACGCGGCGGACGAGACCGAGCCACCGCCGATCGCGCTCCAGTTCACCGTCACACCGGCAACGGGATTGCCCGTGGCATCAGTGATGCGCACTTCGTGCGGCGTGCCAAGTGTGGTCGCGACGGGTCCCGTCAGATCATCGCCACCGGTAATCGCCATCTGGCTCGCCGCACCGGCCGTGGCCGTGGCGGTGAAGAGGATCGGGCTGCCGTCGAGTCCATCCGCGCTCGCCGTGAGCGTATTGGGCCCGGCGGCTCCGCCGAGCGTCCACGTCGACAGCGCGGCAATGCCATTCGCGCCGGTGACCACCAGGCCGGGCGGCGCAATCACGCCGCCACCGCTCGTGACGGCGAAGGTCACGCTCACGCCAGCCACCGGATTGCCACTCACGTCGCGCGCGATCACGGACGGCGGAATGCTGACCGTTCCCGCAGCGGCGGCGCTTTGTCCATCACCGGCGTTCAGTTCGAGCGTCGTCGCGGCGCCGGCCTCGAGCGTCACCGTGCCCGACGTGACGCCGCTGAGTCCCGTGCTCGCGAAGGCCAACGTGCGCGCACCGACGGTGCCAAGCAGGCCAAGGTCGGAGAAGATCGCCTGGCCCATCGTGTTGGTGAGCACGGTGGTGGTGCCGGTGAGCGTGCCGCCGCCGCTGGCGATGCTCACGGTGACCGACACACCAGCCTGCAGCACCGGATTGTTGGCGGCGTCGCGCAGGCGCGCCCGCACTTCGGTGCCGAAGGCCACGCCGTTCACGGCAGTAGCCGGCGGCGCGATGCTGAGCGTGAGCTGGGTTGCGACACCGGCACCGATGGTGATCGCGGCGGCCGGCGCCGCCGTGAGCGCGCCAGCGCCGAACTGCAGCGTGTAGCTCCCCGATGCGCCGACGATGGCGAGCGAGGTGAAGGTCGCGCGACCGTCGGCGGTGGTGTTCACCGACGCGGCGTTGAGCGACGAACCTGCGGGCCCCGTCGCGATCGAGGCGCTCACTGGCGTCCCCGCCGCGAGCACCGGATTCCCGAACACGTCGCGGATCTCCAGCACCGGCTGCGGGCTCAAGGCCACGCCGCTCGCCGCCGCCGTAGCGGGCTCGGTGATCACGACCAGGTCGGCGGCCGCTGCCGCCGTGACCGCGAACGGCGTGCTCGACACGTTCGCGAGCCCAGTCGCCGAGGCCACGATCGTCAGCGCGCTTGACGCGCGCTCCACGCGGACATCACTGAACGTCGCCACGCCGGCCACTGCCGCCACGCTCGTCGTCCCGAGCAACGCCGCGTCGTCGGCGTTGGCCGCCACCGCGAGTGAGACGTTGCCAGTGAACCCGGAGGCCACATTGCCGAGCGCATCGCGCACGGTCACCGTGAGCGCGGGCGCGATCGTGGCACCGGCCACCACCGTCGCCGGCACGGCGCTGAGCTGCAGGCTCGCGGCCGACGCCGACGTCACGTCGAAGGCCGCGCTGGTCACATCAAGTGCGCCCGCAGTTGCGGTGAGCGTGTAGCCAGTGCCAGCCAGATTCACCGACAGATCGGTGAACGTCGCCACACCGGCCACCGCGTTCACCGTCGTCGTGCCGCCAAGCGCGGCACCGTTCGCGTTGTCCAGCGCCAACGACACTGGGCCGGTGTAACTCGCCAGCGTGCTGCCGCCCGCACCCTGCACGGCCACGCGCACCGACGGCGTGATCGCTGCACCAGCCGCCGTCGTGGACGGACCCGTGAGGAAGCTCAGCTGCGCCGGCGCGAGGGCGACGCGGAAGTGCGTGCTCGCGCCACCGAACGGCGTCCATGCCGACGTGCGGCCGGTCTGGTCCACGGCGCGCGACTGCCAGCGGTACTGCCCGTTGTCCACCAAGCCAGCCACCGACACGAGGATGCTCGCCCCTGGGCTCTGCGGCGCGCTCGACTGCGTGGCGACATTCGTGAACGGCGTGCCGAGCGGACGCACTTCGAGCTCGAGTCGGATCTGATCGGATGGATCGGGATCGTTGAGCGTGGCGCCAAGTCGGATGATGGGCTCGTCGGTCGTCGCGCCGAGCGCGATGGGCGTCGTGCCATCGACCTTGCGCTGGACCAAGGTCGCGGGCGCCGTCGGAGCTTCCGGTACACCGATCGAGAAGTCCGCTGTACCCGCGCCGAACGCCACCCAGGCGCTCGCGCGCCCCGTGACATCCACCGCGCGCGCCTGCCAGCGGTACACGGTGTTGTCGATGAGTCCGAGCAGCGTCTGCGTGACAATGGGGCCCGGCAGCAAGGCGCTCGTCGCGGTCGCCGTGTTGGTGAACGGCGTGGCGATGGGGCGCAGCTCGATCTCCAAGCGCAGCGAATCGAGATCGGCATCGCTGAGCGACGCCTGCAACGCGATGCGATCGGTGTTGAGCGTGGCGCCGGCGGCGATGATCTGCGACAGATCCGTCGTGACGCGCTGCGATAGCGCACTCGGCGCCGCCGGCGCACGCGGTGCGGCCACGCGGAGCTCGAAGTCGCCGGTCGCGCCTGGTGTGGTGGAGGTGACTTCGACTTCGTAGGTCCCCGATTCGGTCAGCCGCACGTAGCGGGTGCACGCGCCCGAACCAG
>JAULBY010076205.1:0-31399 GCA_032358315.1 Ophiocytium majus
CGCAACGTCCAAGGAAGACGCTAAAGCGAAGGCTAAAGCGATCTCTAAGAGGAATATGAAGTGAGACCTGTATCTGTCGGTAAGAATCTAACTGCTAATACGGCTACTACGCTGTATACAGTTCCTACTGGCTATTACGCTAAATGTTCACTCTTGCACGTTTGCAATACTTCTCCTAGCAAGCATATTTCTTTTAATTGGTATGACGCAAGCACTGCTACAACAATTGTAGTTGTGAGTGAGCAAGTTTTATCTGCAAGAACAACACTAACACTTATCTCAAATGGGCAATATTTTGTCATGGAAGAGGGTGATTACATAAGTGCTACTTCTGAAGCGGGATCAACAATGTCTGTACTTGCAACATTTGAAATTGAAGGGTCACAGAGAACATGACTTACTTAGAACTTGTTAACGATGTGCTAGTTCGCTTGCGTGAAAGCACAGTCTCTACTGTTGGCGAAACAACGTATTCTTCTTTGATTGGCAAGTTTGTCAATGATGCAAAGCGTCAGATTGAAGATACATACACTTGGAATTGCTTAAACCAGACAATTACAGTTACTACTGCATCTGGCACAAGTTCTTATGCTTTAACTGGTTCTGGTCAGAAATTCCGTGTTGCAGAAGTTCTTAATACGACTAGCAATATTGTATTGACCAACATTGCAGTTTCAGACATGAATCGCAAATTGAGCTTTGGCACACCTGCTCAGTCTATTCCTGCTCAATATTGCTTTAGTGGATCAGATAGTAGTGGAGATACAAAAGTTGACATCTATCCTATTCCTGATGGCATTTATACATTGAAATTTGAGGTAACGATTCCACAAACTAATTTAACTTCTGACAGCACTTCAGTCAAGGTTTTGGACTATTTGGTGACTCAAAGTGCCTATGCTCGTGCTTTGATTGAGCGTGGTGAGGATGGTGGAACAAACTCTTCCGAGGCTTATGCCATGTTTAAAGGAATGCTCTCTGACGCTATTGCGATGGAAAGCACTCGTTACCCTGAAGATAACTTTGTGGCGATCTAATGGCGGCACAACTACAAACATACAGTCTCTCAGCACCAGGCTTTTATGGCCTGAATACTGAAGATTCTCCCCTTGATTTAGGGGCGGGGTTTGCTTTGGTTGCGACTAACTGCATATTGGATCAATATGGTCGTATCGGTGCTAGAAAAGGTTGGTCAAGGGTTAACTCTTCCTCTGGTAATCTAGGTGCTAATGATGTTGGTGTCATCCATGAGTTAATCCAGACTGACGGGACTCTTACAGTTCTGTTCGCTGGAAACAACAAGATATTCAAACTTGGTACTGCTAATGCGGTGACTGAGTTGACCTATGGTGGTGGTGGCTCTGCCCCTACCATTACTGCATCTAACTGGCAATGTGCATCTTTGAATGGCATTGCTTACTTCTTTCAAACAGGTCACGATCCACTGATTTATGACCCCGCTATAAGTACAACTACTTATCGCAGAGTTTCAGAGAAGTCTGGCTATGTTGCTACAGTTCCTCAAGCCAATATCTGCTTATCGGCATTTGGTCGCTTGTGGGTAGCTAATACATCTACAGATAAGGTAACAGTTAGCTTCTCTGATCTGATTGCGGGTCATGTATGGGGGGGTGGTACTTCAGGCTCACTAGATGTCTCTCGTGTATGGCCTAATGGTGCTGATGAAGTGATGGGCTTGGCAGCTCACAATGATTTCTTATTTATCTTTGGTAAACGACAGATTCTTGTCTATTCTGGTGCTTCTACGCCATCAACTATCGTTTTAAGCGACACAGTAGGCTCTATTGGATGTATCGCAAGAGATACGATTCAAAGCGTTGGTTCTGATGTTATTTTCTTGTCAGATTCAGGTGTTCGATCACTGATGAGGACTATTCAAGAGAAGTCTGCGCCTTTGCGAGACTTGTCTAAAAATGTTCGTTTTGACCTAAATTCATCATTAGCAAGCGAAACACTCTCTAATTTGAAGTCTGTTTACTCAGAAAAAGAAGCCTTTTATCTGCTTGTTTTACCCGCATCTTTCCAAGTTTATTGTTTCGATACCAAGCAAACTTTGCAAGATGGTGCTTCCCGTGTAACTAAGTGGGACTCTATTGCTCCTACTGCTTTGCGTTCATTGCGTAATGGCGACTTGTATATTGGTAAAAATGGGTATATCGGTAAGTATGGAACTTATCTTGATGACACAGTAACGTACCGATTTGCGTACTACACAAACAATGCAGACTTGGGAAACCCTAATCAGATTTCTATTCTGAAGTCTGTAACTGCCATTGTGATTGGTGGATCAGACCAGTATCTTTCAATCAATTGGGGATTTGATTATTCTGGTGCTTATCGTGCTGAAAACGTCTACATTCCTTCACAGACAAGTTATGAATACGGCACTGCTGAATACAATGTTGCCGAGTATACAAATGGCGTGCCAATTAAGACTCTTTCTGCCAATGCTTCAGGATCAGGAAAGATTGTTCAAACAGGGTATGAAACAACCATTAAAGGTGTTTCTTTTTCATTGCAAAAGATTGAAATTCAAGCCAAAGATGGCAAAATGGGCTAAGAGGTAAATCATGTCAAATTACACAAAAACCACTAACTTTGCATCAAAAGATAACCTTTCACCTGGCAATCCTTTAAAGATTGTCAAGGGTACTGAGATTGATACAGAGTTCAACAACATTCAAACTGCTGTTGGCACTAAAACAGACAATGCTTCTGCCAATATTACTGGCGGTACGATTGTTGGTATCACAGATTTAGCGGTTGCTGATGGCGGTACTGGTGCTTCTACGGCTGCGGGTGCTTTGAACAACCTATTGCCTAGCCAAACTAGCAACGCAAATAAGTATCTCCAAACTGATGGCACTAATGCCACATGGGATGCGGTAAGCCTTTCTACTTCTGACATTACAGGAACTTTGCCCGTGGCAAATGGTGGTACTGGTGTAACTACATCTACTGGTACTGGTAATGTAGTGTTGTCAAACTCGCCAACACTGGTGACTCCTGCATTGGGAACTCCTGCTTCTGGTGTGGCTACAAACTTAACTGGTCTGCCGATCTCAACTGGCGTAAGCGGTTTAGGTACTGGTGTTGCTACTCTTTTGGCAACGCCTTCTAGTGCTAATCTAGCTTCTGCGATTACTGATGAAACTGGTTCAGGATCATTGGTATTTGCGACTTCACCAACTCTTGTTACTCCCGCTTTAGGAACTCCCTCTAGCGCAACTTTAACCAATGCTACTGGTCTTCCTATCAGCACTGGTGTTTCGGGTCTTGGAACAGGCGTAGCAACCTTTCTAGGCACTCCATCAAGTGCTAACTTGCTTGCGGCTGTTTCTGATGAGACAGGTACGGGGGCTTTGGTCTTTGCTACCTCGCCTACATTAGTAACTCCTGCTTTGGGTACTCCATCTGCTTTAGTTGGAACTAATATCACGGGTACTGCTTCAGGTTTGACTGCGGGTAATGTAACGACTAACGCTAACCTTACTGGTGCTATCACCTCAACTGGTAACGCTACATCTCTTGGTTCATTTAGTTCTGCCAACCTTTTGGGTGCTTTGACAGATGAAACAGGAACAGGATCAGCAGTATTTGCTACCTCTCCCACTTTGGTAACTCCTATCCTTGGTACTCCAACAAGTGTCACATTGACCAATGCAACTGGTTTGCCATTGTCTACTGGAGTTACAGGTAATCTACCTGTTACTAACTTAAACAGTGGTACATCCGCTAGTGCAAGCACTTTTTGGCGTGGTGATGGCACATGGGCAACTGCTGGTGGTAGCACAACTCCTGGTGGTTCTACAACACAAGTTCAGTACAACAATGCGGGTGCATTTGGTGGCATTACTGGTGCTACTACTAACGGCACAGCATTGACTCTTGTTGCTCCAGTATTGGGAACACCCGCAAGTGCAACTCTTACTAATGCAACAGGATTACCTTTAAGCACAGGTGTTACAGGAACTTTGCCAGTAGCCAATGGTGGCACAGGATTGACAACAACTCCTGCTAATGGTGCTTTAGACATTGGTAATGGCACAGGATTTACTCGTGGAACATTAACTGCGGGTTCAAACATTACGATTACTAACAGTGCGGGTGGAATTAGTATTGCGGCAACTGGTGGCTCAAGCCAATGGACAACTACTGGTTCTGATATTTACTACAACACAGGTAATGTTGGTATTGGTACGGCTTCCCCCACAAATAAATTAACACTTGCAGGTGCTATTGATTTTTCAGCAGTTGGATTTAGTGGAAGTGGAACAGGTATCTGGATGCCTTCAACAGGTGAACTAGGTTTTGTTACATCAGGAACTACTCGTGTTCGCATTAACTCGTCAAACAATTTAAAAACATTTGGCACAATTTCAGTTGGTAATGTTGACCCAGCAGCAAGCGGTGCAGGAATCACATTTCCCGCAACTCAATCAGCATCTACAGACGCTAATACGCTAGATGACTATGAAGAAGGGACTTGGACGCCAATTGTTAATGGGCAATCTCAAACAGGACAAACTTGTTATTACATTAAAATTGGAAAATTAGTAACAATTTCTGGAGATGCAACTTTTACATTTACTGGGACTTCTAATGCAGAGGTTTCTGGATTGCCTTTTACAACTTCAAGTACTACCCAATCTGCTATTAACATTACATATCAAACTGGCTCTGCTACTACAGGTTATCTTGTTACTTCTAATTCAACTTTAATGGTTTTATATAATAATTCCACTACAGTTACTTTTACCACAGGGCAAAGATTTATATTTACAGGAAACTATTTCTCTGCAAATTAAAATGCAAATTATTATTTAACTTAACTAAGTCGGATGGCTTAGTCGGACACAAACCAAAGGAAAATTATGTCACTTACCAAAACTACATCTGTAGATCAAATTACAGTAACAGAAAATGGAACAATTCTTTATCGTGAAGCTACACGCATCATGGAAGATGGCAATCAAATTAGCCAAACTTATCATCGTTCAAGCCTCACACCCGCACAAGACCTGACAGGCATTCCTGCTAATGTTGTTGCTATCTGTAATACAGTCTGGACTGAATCTGTGGTTGCGGCTTATCAAGCGGCACAGGCTGCGGCTGAAGCGGCTCGTAACGCATAAAGGAAAATATCATGGCAACACAATCAGAAATTAACGCATCATTGGGGTTGCCTCCTGGTATCAATCCAGATGGCTCTTGGAATGCTCAAGACTACATGGCTCGTAAAGTATCGGGTCAAGTAGACACTCAAGCTCAAGTAGATGCGGCTAATGCGGCTAATCCATATTCTGCTCAGAACATGGCTAAAGTTGATATAACAAGGCCAGGTCAATATGTGCAAGATGCAGAAGGAAACTATGTTGCTTTATCTGCAAATTCACCAGGCTTTAACATTAACAATCCAACAGCACTAACATATCTTGGAGAGTTATCTGCTAAAGGTGGAACAAGTAGTGCGGCAGAGCAATTTAATGCAATTGCAACTCCTGCACAAAAGACTGAAGCCGCTAGATTGTGGTCTATAGAAAAGGCTCGTCTTGAAGAAATTGACAGACAAGCTGGCGTAACAGGTGACCAAACAACTGGTTTGCTTAGTGGTCAACCATTGCAAGTTGGTGTTCAAGCTCAACGGGATGAGGGAACTACTCGTCAATCAATAGCGCAGGCATCTCCAAATCCATCAGCATTGCCTAAAGGTTTTCTTGAAGGATTAACTGCAACACCAAACTTAACTGACCAACAAATTGTTTCCGCTATGAAGACGGCTAATGTTTCTCCAAAGAACTTAGCTGATGGACTAGGAATTTCTGAAGGTGAAGTAGCGGCTCGTGTGGCTAGAACTGTTCCTTATGGACAGAGTGTGCAACTTGGCGACACCATTATTCAACCTGTTTACCAACAAACTGGTTCTGGTGAAAATTTGCAAATAGGCCCTATTGAGAATGTATTAACATACAGAGAAAGTGATAACAAGCCTGGTGGCGGTTATACACAATATACTCCAGATGGAACATTCCAACGCTCTGGCACTCAAATGAAGGTCAGTGCAACAAAAGACTTTGTTAAGTTTGCTTTGACTGCGGGTGCTTTGTTTGGTGGTGCGGCTTTAGCTGGTCTTGGCCCTGCAGTGCAAACAGCAGGACTTACTGCGGCTGAAGCGGCAGGACTAGGCTTAACTGCTACTGAGGCGGCAGGATTGGGATTTACTGCTGCTGAACTAACAGCGGCAGGTTACACTGCGGCAGATATTACTGCGGCAGGCTTAACAACTACTGCGGTTACTGCGGGTGCTACTGCGGCTGAAGCGGCTGCAGCTAAAGCAACTGCTGATGCGGCTGCTGCGGCTGCGGTTACTACTGGCGGTCTTACTGCGGCACAACTTGCTACTGCGGCTAAGTTGGGTTTAACTGCGGCTCAGTTTGCAGGATTGCTCACATCAGGCGGTCAGACCATTGCGGGTCTTCTTCAACAGCAAACCTCTAAAGAAGCGGCTGATAAAGCAAGGGCAATGATTGATACTGAGACTGCTGCGGCTAAAGCGGCTGCTGGTTTCCGTCCAGTAGGAATGACCACTCGTTTTGGTACTTCTGAGTTCAAGATTGATCCAGTAACGGGTCAATTAACAAGCGCAGGGTATACATTAAGCCCAGGTGCTTTGCAAGCCCAAGATCGCTTAGTTGCTCTTGGTAACAAAGGTTTAGCGCAAGCTGAAAGTGCTCAAGCTGAATTTGCTCCTTTACAAACAGGTGCTCAGAGTTTGTTTAATCTCGGAAATCAATACCTTGCTCAATCTCCTGAACAAGTTGCACAGGACTATTTGAAGAGTCAAATGGCTTTGCTACAACCTGGTCGTGAGTTGGAATTAGCTAATCTGCAAAACAAACTGCAACAACAAGGTCGTGGTGGTCTTTCTGTGGCTCAAGGCGGTACTTTGGGTGCTACCACTCCAGAATTACAGGCTTTGTATAACGCTCGTGCCACTCAAGAGGCTCAATTGGCGGCTAATGCTCAACTTGCGGGTCAACAACAGGTTACTTTTGGTGCGGGATTGCTTGGCACTGGTGCTAAAACAATGAGTGACTACTATGCAGGTCAAACACAAGCCTATGCTCCATATACAACTGCTTTGGGTCAAGTTCAAGCTCTAGAAACTGCTGGTCAACAACCTCTGACAATGGCGGCAGGTCTTGCTCAAACAGCGGCTACTGCGGGCGCAAATGTGGGTCGTTTAGGCTTAACTGGTGCGGGTCAGAGCGTAGATTTGGCTACAGGAAAAGCCGCTACTACTAACCCATATTCAACAGCATTGGCGGGTATAACTTCTAATCCATTGTTTGCTAAAGCATTGGAAAGTTTAACTCCATCTGAAGCTCAATCACTGTTTAGTCAGACTGCTTTAGGTCAATCAGGATTTGGAACTGGTTTAGCTTATGGTAACCAAGACCTTGGCCTATTTTTATAAGGATTCATCATGGCTGACAATATCGTAGCGGGTTTATTTGGACTAAACCCACAAATGTATGGTGAACAACAACGTGTAAACGCATTACAAGAAGGTATTTCACTTGCTCAACTAGACCCCGCCTCTCGTGGTGCGGCAATGACCTATGCGGGTGCTAAAGGTCTTGGTGGTGCTATTGCGGGTGCTATGGGTGTAGAAGACCCACAATTGAAGATGATTGCACAGCGTCAACAACTGTTGCAAAGACTTGATATGACTGATCCAAAGTCATTAGTTCAAGGCGCACAGTATGCCTCTCAAATGGGCGATGCTCAATTGGCGGCTAGTTTGGTTGATCGTGCTAAAACATTGGCTGAATCAACGTCAAAGATCACTTTGCAACAAGCGCAAACTGCTAAAGCATTGCAACCAAACAAACTTACTGGTGATGAGCGTTATATCAGTATCTTGCAAACTGTTGAAAATAAGTTATTGAATGGTCAAGAACCTACTGCTAATGAACTTTCAACTGCTAATATGGCTGGACAGATGTTGTCAAAGCCTCGTAGTTATCTTGACCAAGCTAGTGGTCAAATGATTACGCAACCAGCTACAGACCCTTCAAAAGCGTTTCCATTGACTTTTAAAGCAATGACTCCTGCTGGCGAAGAAAGAACTAGCACAGTACCAAAACCAACTGTTCAACAAGCTACTTCTGGTAATCTTCCTGCTGGATCGCAAAAAGATATTGCAGAAATTGATGCTAGTCTTGAAAAAATCTCCAATTCAACACAGTTGGGAGAACTTTCAAAATCACTTAAATCTGGTGATGTTAAGTTCAATGCTGCAGCAAATGCGTTTGATTTCCTTGGTGCTGTGATTCCTCCTGTTTTTGGTGGTCAAGAAGTTGGAAATCAAGTAAAGAAAGATGAGTTTACAAGGGCAATTACTGAGCGAGTAAACTTTGTTTTGAATTCCGCTAAAGGTGTTCAAGCCAAAGATGATGCACAACGTGCAAAAGATCAAATTGCCACACCATCAACTTTCTATAGTTCTGCAAGGATGCAAGGTGCTCTTGATAGCCTTATAAGAGCAGAAGAAAGTTTAAAACAAGAGTTACTTGCTAAGAAAATTGCTTTGCAATCTCAAGGTAGAACAGAAGCACCAGGCGTTCCATCTGTAAAACCAATAGAAACCAAGCCTAGTCCTAGTGTTGCTCCAAAAGTAAGCCAATCATCTAAAGAGCAGAAAATTGATAGTGTTATTCAATTTAATGCTAGTAAAGGCAAGACTATTACTAGATTACAAGCTGAACAAAAACTTCGTGAAGCTGGACAACTTTAAGGAATCATCATGGCTGACAATCGTCCTAATACACGACAAGAAGCATACGATGCCCTTGTTAAACAGTTAAATTCTGCTAAAGATCGCTTGAATTCTGCCATTAAAAGTGGTGAAGTGCCAAATGAGTCTCGTGCAATTATCAATAGCAAATATTACAAAGATATTGGTCGAATTGAAAATCAAATACGCTCTACTGGCACTATTGGTGAACTAGGCTCTGGTGTTGTTTCTGCAGCTACAGGGCTTTTAACAGGAATTCCTGACCTTGCAATTGGTGGATATAACCTTTATCAAGAAAAACGTGCTCAAACTTTATCAGAGTTGATTGCGGGAAAGAAGGGTTTGTTTGGCGAAGAGGCGGGTAAATTGCCTTCATTGCGTGAAAGAACATTAGAGTTTGCAGGGATGACTCCTGAAGCAACATCTAAAGAGGGTGCGCTTCTACAGTCTGCTCCTGATATTGCTGTTGGTGTTGTTGGTTTAACTCAACTTGCTAAGTTTGGATGGAAAGCCTTTAAAGATAGAAAGTTAATGTCTAAGGCTGATGAACTTTTAGGTGAATTAAATCCTACAGAACGTAATATGTTCCAGAACTATATGGTTCGTGGGCAAGACTCATCTTCGCCTGAAGTTGCAGCCATGATTGAAAAGGTGCGTAAGAATCCAAAGTATTCAGAACTATTTAGTGCAATGGAAAATGAGGCGGCTAAAGAGGCTTTGAAAGGAATTAGACCAAGAGCATCTGTTCAAACTCCAGAAGAAGCCGCTACTGGCATTGCAAAAACAATACAAGATAAACTTGCGGCAGTAAAAGATGCAAGAAAAACTGCGGGCAATGAATCATTTGATAAAGCGTTTAAACAGGCTGGTGATGTACCATTTGTTGAAACAACAGCAACAAGAGCAACAATTGAAAAGTTAAGAGGACAATATCCAGATAATGATTCTGTATTGTCTTATTTAAACAAGTTAGAAAATAAACTTCTTGTTGACACACCAACTGGAACTGTTCCTGACAAACTTACTGTCCAAAGACTTCAGGGTTTTTTACATGAGTTTGGAAAAAAAGCAGAAGGTGGCGATTCTGTTGTTACAGGATTGGCCTTGGATGACATGAAAAGAGTTAATAACGCCTTGTTTGGTGGATTAGCTAATGACTTGTCAAATACTACAAGAGTAGCAAGTGATGTATCGCAGAAAAAAGCTGCTGGTTATCTTATACAAGCAAGAGATCAATATAAAAAAGCATCTGAGTCATATGATGCTTTGATTTCTCAAGGAGTCCCTAAGTTCTTACAAAACAAATCTTTTAATGAGATTACGATTGAAGACTTAACAAAAGCATATCAACAAACCAATCAAGCTCAAAGACAACAATTTAGAGAGTGGGTTGGGGAAAATCGTGCTGAATCTTTGAAGGCAATTGATAAACGAGTATTTGATGATTTCATAAAAGATGCCTATAAAAAGCAACCAGATGGGACATTTACTTATGATCTTGGTGCTATTTCAGACAAATGGAATACTGTGAAAGCCACCGATTCAAACTTGGCGGGTCAAGTTGCTGATGCACTAGGAACAAATGCTTCTGAGTTTTCCAAGAGAATGAAAGATGCTGCTGTTTTTACTAGAAAAATACAGATAGGAACTGCGCCAGTAGATGAGGCCGTTGTTAGTGGTGGAGTTGCAAGAGACATAGAGGCTCTAGCAGGTACTGTTGCTGGCTATCAAGTTGGAAAAGCAACTCGCTTAACGACAGATGCAGTCAACGCTATTTTTAAAGACAAAGGTCTTACAGAGCAACAACTGATGTCAGTATTACTTTCTAGTGAAGGTAAGAAGTTTTTACAAAATGCGGCTATTTCACCTCAAAGCAAGAATACTTTACAGTCTTTAGCTGATTTAGAGAAAGCAAGTCCAATATTGCCATTTGCGGCTGCTACAACGGCATTGCCAACAACTACAACACCAACGCAACAACCTACTGCTGAAATGCCAATGGATGTTGAATTGCCTCCAGAGCTTATGAATGCTCCATCTCAAGTTGATATTGAGTTACCACCTGAACTTACAGGATTGCCACCAGAACCAACCACCACTATTGACAAACAGCGACAAGCTATTTTTAACACAGAGTTGAAGTCTCTTATGGGTCAATCAATCTCAGCACAAGAACAAGGTAATGAAGAAAAAACAGGTCGTGCAACCAGAGATTTAACTGCTTTGTTAATGGAGGCGATGAGGAATAAAATCCCTCTGTCGTACTGAAATGATTGATTGGGCTGAAGCAATAATTGCGTCAGTCTGTGTCACTTGCTTTGTTGTCTTTTGTAGCTACATCATTATTTGGGCGTATCCGTGAAATGGCTTATTGCACTTGTTTTAACTCTATCGCTTCACTCTACTGGTCAAGACCTTTGTAGTGTTCGAGAGTTTTATTCAATTGCATTGTCTCGGCACAACCCATCAGAACGTCATCAACAACTTTCAATATGGTTGACAAACAATGCGCCACATTGCAAAAGTCAAGACTTGGTGGTTATTTGGAACAACGTATCAGCATGGGCGGGAACAGCAGATTCGGCAGAAATAAGAAGCAAAATAATTCAAGGCCATCAAGATGCAATTGCGAGGGAGAAGAAATGATTATCCCCAGCAAGTGGTATCCGATGGTTCAAGCAAGGCACGACATTCAGACTGCTGCTTTTGATAAGGCAGTTGAGAAAGTTCAAAGCGAATACAAAGAAGCACTCAAAGCCCATAAGACTGAACTGGCAATAGCAGAATTAGAATTAGAGTTGTACAACAAGAAGGCTAGGGTCAACCAGCTAGAGATGGAAATGTTTACTAATCACAAACTAGATTTGTATGTTTAGGAGTTGATATGGAAGATTTAAGAGGCAGACTGACTTTCTATGTGACCTTTATGGTTAGCGCAACATTGTGTATTTGTATTCTAGGAATGGTTGGTGCTTTCATCCTTGGTCTATGGGCAAAAGAGGTAGATAACTCCGAGATTTTCGCCCTACTTAGCCCTGCTTTTCAGACCATTATTGGTGGCTTTATTGGCTTGTTGGCAGGTGTAAAGTTATCCCATGATGAAGAAAAACACTGTAAAAAGGACTGATTATGTTTGAAATGCTATCTGGTGGAATACTAGGCTCTATCTTTGGCGGGGTATTTCGACTAGCCCCTGAAGTTCTTAAATGGATGGACAAGAAGAATGAGCGTTCTCATGAACTTAATATGTTCAAGTTCCAATGCGATTTGGAGGCTCAACGTGGTCAACAGAAACTCGCAGAAATAGGCGCACAAAGAGAGGCGGCTGTTGACGTAGGGGTCATGAATGCCTTTCAATCAGCCATAGAACAGCAAGCAACGATGGTTAAGGCCGCAGGTGGATGGGTAGCCTCACTTTCTGCTTCTGTTCGTCCAGTAGTAACATATTGGGTACTATTCGTATGGTCGTTCATCCATGTTTGGTTTGCTTGGAACGCATGGTTGGCGGGTGCGCCAGCTATTGAAGTCTTCAAAACAATGATGACACCAGACTTTTCTGCTTTGCTATCAGGAACAATTAACTATTGGTTTCTTGATAGAACTCTGTCTAAGCGTGGGTTATGAACTTAGAGCTGGCAGCAGAACTATGTAAAAGGTTCGAGGGCTTTCGTTCTAAGCCCTACCTTTGCCCTGCCAATGTACCTACGATTGGCTATGGGTCTACTTACTATGCTGACAAACGTAAAGTGACCTTAGAAGACCCTCCAATGACTCAGGAAGAGGCTAATCACCTACTAATGATTGAGTTGGAGCATACCTATTTGCCAGGTGTTCTAAGAAACTGCCCGATCCTTCTAACAGATGAACGCAAGTGTAATGCCATTGTTGACTTCGTTTACAACCTTGGAATTGGCAGACTACAAACCTCTACTCTCAAGCGAAAAATCAATGCTTCTGATTGGGAAGGTGCTCAAGAACAACTCATGTTGTGGACTAAAGGTGGCGGGAAAGTGTTGCCTGGTCTACTCAAAAGACGGGTTGCTGAGTGTTCCTTGTTAAACTAAACTGTAACAAATATCCTATAAGGTGTTGAAATGCCTAACATTCCTACACCGCAAGATGTCGTACACTTTGCACAATGTGTCAGAAAATGGCAACAAGTGCTCAGTCTTGGTGATTGGAGAATAGAGAAGGGAAGTAAACCTGCAAAGGCTGCTATGGCTTCTGTTGAGTTTAATACTCCAGCTCGATTGGCTACTTATAGGTTGGGTGACTTTGGTGCTGAGAGGATCACACCAGAATCTTTGGATCAGACTGCACTCCACGAGTTACTTCATGTGTTTTTGCATGATTTGTTAACTGTGGCGCAAGACCCTAAATCCTCTCAAGACGAGGTAGAGATGCAAGAGCACAGAGTCATCAATCTTCTAGAAAAATTACTTTCAAGGGATTCCAATGGGTTCACATAACGAGACTTGTACGGATATGGAGTTCATCCAACTATGGGAGAAACTTCAATCTGCTACAGAAATAGCCAAACACCTTGGAATTCCCAATAGAGCAGTTCATTTGCGTAGAAGGTGGATTGAGGAAAACCACAAAATCACCCTTATAGCAAAAGACCATCGTGGTGCTAACTATGCCGCCACTAGACCAAAATCCTTCTCTCCTTTAAGACAAGTAAAACTCGGCATACTGGACGGAACAGTGATTGTGTTCTCTGATGCCCACTTTATCCCAAGTCAGCGTACAACGGCCTTTAAAGGGCTTCTATGGGCTATAGAACAGTTCAAACCCAAGGCAGTGATATGTAACGGGGATGCGTTTGATGGAGCATCTATATCTCGCCATGATATTACTGACCAACCACAGACTTCTGTTATCCAAGAGTTAAAGGCTTGTCAGGGTGCATTGGGTGAGATTGAGGAAGTTGCTAAAGCAGCGAGACACAATGTAAAGCTCCTGTTTACATGGGGAAATCACGATATTAGGTTTGGCAATAGATTGGCTCAACACGCACCACAATTTAAGGAAGTGCAAGGCTTTAAGCTGACAGACCATATCCCAGATTGGGACTTCTGTTGGGCGGTGTGGCCTACAGATAACGTCATTATCAAGCATAGATACAAAGGTGGAATCCATGCCACACACAATAATACTGTTAATGCGGGAGTCTCGGTAGTTACTGGACACCTTCATAGCCTCAAAGTAACACCATTTTCTGACTACAACGGATGTAGATACGGAGTAGATACGGGAACACTGGCTGAGACTGATGGGCCACAATTTACTTATGCTGAGATAAACCCAAGTAATCACAGATCGGGCTTTGCGGTGTTAAACTTCTTCAATGGTCAGCTTTTATGGCCTGAACTCGTCCACAAATTTGATGAGGACATGGTTCAATTTAGAGGCGAAGTGATTGATGTAGGTGCATTTTGAGTGCCTGGCTAATCATTCTCACAGGGGCTATCTACGCCTATATCGCTGGTGAACAGCTATACAAAGAAAACCCCTACATGGCTATCGTGTACGCAGGGTACAGTTTTAGCAATGTGGGGCTTTATCTGTTAGCAAAGTAAACCTATGAGTTAAAGTTCTTCTTTAGAATCTATAGCGAAAGGTGGGATTTCTTCTTCTTCTGAATCTTCTTCTTCATCACAGTCAACAGCTTCATATTCAACTGCCCATCCAAACGACTCTTGGAATTCAATAAACTCCTGAATAACCTTGATTTTATCAAAGTCATTGGTTTCAACTGTAATCTTCTCGTCTATGTCCCAACCAAATTCCATTTCAAATTTCATGATTTTCTCCTTACGCAACTGATTGTTGCAATTAAATACTAGGCTAAATTTATGTCATTCAAGTGTCTTCTGGAACACTCCGTTGGGCAATAGTATGCCCTTCCGATTCTTAATTTGATCGTACGCAACTTCCATGCAGTCTACCAGATTGATGTCTTGCAAAGCGCAGTAGTTAATAAGGCAGACCATGACATCACCAACAGAATCCACAATAGCTTCTTTGTCCTTTTTGATGGTGGCATCTGCTAGTTCTCCTATCTCAGAAACTGCTTTGAGTAGCTGAGACTCTGGGTTGCTATTAGGGATAATCTTTCGGGCTTCTGCCCACTGGATTATGCGAATTTCAATATCGGCATAGCTCATCTAACTCTCCTTAATTCCATTACTTTTTCGGGTGGTGGTGGCAGCATCTTTTCGCTTGGTGGATTCCATCCATGTTTTCTCCATAGTGCCTGGACATCTGATCCTGATTCCCACTTAAAGTCTTTCATTGGAACAGATGGATAGCTAATCTTGGAATGTGGAGGTAGTTCAATCATAGTGCTCTCATGATTCGTTGATTTCTGCCAAACTTGCCACGTTTGACACCTGAGACTTCAATCAATCCCTTGTCTAACAAGGCACGATACCTTGCTGTAATCGAGGAATATGGGTACTGTGGATACTTATCTAGTATCTGGTCTGAGATACATCCATCTGGGAAGCTCTTAATGGCCTCATAGACCATTTGTTCTAGCTTGGTAGTATCAACTGCTTGGGCCGCCTGATGGCTCGTTACAGGGTCTTCTCTTCTAGCCAGTTTAAACGCTGGCGTACCAAAGAATCTCTCCATTGATTCTTTCATGTTTCCAAAAATATCATTCATTTATTAACTCCTATTAGGTGGGGCTACGGCTGCTCGTCTGCAAGCTCGGAAACTCTTTGCACAGCTTTCGCCCCGTGGTTATATTAACTCAAAAGGGCAGGTCACTGTCATCAAATTTAGGCTTTGGTGGTGCTCTCAATGGTGCTTCATCCTTTGGAGATACTGCTAAACCCATAAATTTGCCTGATTTACCCTCTTTTACCCATGCTGATAGCCAGTAATCCTTGCCATCAACAGTAATATTTCCTTTGTAGTGAGGGGCACGTTCGTTGTCCTTCTTATCATTAGAAAAAAGAACCCCACTGTTATTTCTTTGCTCTGATTTAATATTGTCCATTTAACACTCCTTTATATGAAGAAAATTCTTTGTGATGCAGATTACACGCTTCCATTGCAACTAAATCTGCTAATTCACGATCTTTAAAGTAACCAATGTGCTTATCTTTTCCGTCTACTGTTAATCGCACCCTCCATCTTTGTTCACGTTTTGCCCATCCTACATTCTTCTGACCGCTAGTATTAGAAGACTTTAACTTCTGATTTTTTAGGTTTTCAGAATGTGTTGCAGCTCGTAAGTTTTCAATCCTGTTGTTTAATTTATTTCCATCAATGTGATCTACTTCTGGTGGAAGATAGCCATGATGAAACATAAAAATAATTCTATGTTCCATGTACTCTTTGCCAACCACTGATACTGCTCTATAGCCATGATTTTGTCTTCCAACAACTTTACCAATGAAAATCTCTTCGCCAATTTGTTTTTTGCGAAATAAACTTCCATCTTGATAGTGAAAAATTCTTTGCAATAACTCTTGACTAAGTTCCATTTAGATTTCCTTAGATTTTTTTAACGCTGTACGCACTTTGCTTGGCAGAAGTGTCCAGAGGGCTATTTTTTGTTCCCCGTCTAGGTTCTGCTCTTCCAATTTTACCCAAGCTGCCTTGGGATCACCCTGTTCGCAAGTAGCAATCAGTTCCATTGCTAATTCCTCTAGGTATCGTAATTCCTCCATAGGAATGTTGTCTGTTGCACCCTGAGTGGGCGTAATCACTACTGATCTGCCCTCTTCTGGTAGGTCTTCACCCGCATAAATGTATAGACCCAAGCCATGCAGACTCAAAGCCTTTGTCATACACCGCATGATGGCTGTATTGACTGCAAAAGCATCAGGATTGGGGATGGCCTTGTTTCTGTAGTCCATCACAGGCAATTGACAAGTCATTGGTTTGCCAAACATGGTAGCGGTAACGAACACCATTGCTGTGCCGTTAATGTCCATGAAACACTTGTCGCCAAACATCTCTACCTTATAGGTAGCGGTAGGATCAGCTTTGAGAGCCTCTGCCCATGCCCATGCCCATGATAGGTAGGTCAGGTTGTTTTTCTTCTCTGTATGAGAATTGACATCTTTTTTCAGTAACGCTTCTATTGACATATTAACTCCTGTAAGTATCGAACTCGTCTTCAATGATTGCTTTTTGTTGGTCAAGGTCTAAATCCTTGAACTCGATGAAGTCTGCTTCTTGGCAGCAAACTATTTTATCCCCTTTGATTGCCAGGCAATAGGGGCAGTAGTGGATGTCTGAGAACTCTTCCACAAAGAATTGAAATAGTGTTTTCATGTGAGACTCTCGAAAGCCATTTCCCACAGAACGTCACCCGCCAGATCGGTGAGTTTGTTTAACTCATCTTCTGTCAATGGTGTTCCATCTTCATAGCAACCATTTGAGAAGTAGGCATCACAGAAATCTGGATAATCTCCGCTAACCACTCCATCTACTTCTAGGTCTACAACCTTTTTTCCATTAAGAATCGGCATATTTACTCCTGTTAAACGTGGGTTACTGTTTGCCCACACCCATAATGTGCCACACTTTTTTAGCCTTTTATATAGGGATAAACCCTTATTGACTTGCATAAAAACAACACTACTATTTGCGTATGAACATCGAAAAAATTGAACTCCAATGTGCCGAAACCTTGCTTGCTTATGCAGAGACAATGGCTGACGCTTACACTAATCAACCAGAGGACACAGAGGCTACTTTGACCGCTTTAATTGGCAGAACACTAGAACTACACCTGAACCGCAAAATCAATCTGGAGAACCTATACAAATGACCCAAGAATCAATTATTCGAGCTTTACAGAATGGATCGCTTACTGCCTATGAGATGGAGAATCTAACGGGAATCCCAAGAACTTCCATCGTAGCTGCTTGCAAGAAGATGTTTCGCAAGAAAGAGCTTACTGTTGAGAAAGTTAAGGTGAGTCGTGCTTGGGTCTGTAGATACACTTTAGAACCACACATGATTGAGGCTACAAAAGCCGCCAATGATGAGCCTTACAACAAGCTAAACCCCTTTGATGTACGCAATGCCAAAGGTATTTTTACTAAATCTGAGTATGCCGTGATGAACAATCAGGCTAGAAACTTCTACAAGGGCAATCCTAATTTCACTAAAGAGATTACGAATAACCAATTTATTTGAGTTTACAAAGTAGAATTAGTTTGATATTATGGAATCCAGCTAGGTCGGGAGTTGCTACCCAACCGAAAAGAGTTAACCCTTCTCCTGCTGGCAATTCCTTCAAAGGGTGGTTAAAAAAGCGGAATATATGCACTACTACCAGTTTCACATTGGTGACTACAAAAGTCACACCCACCACCTTTCTTTGTTGGAAGATTTGGCTTACAGACGTTTGCTAGACTTCTACTTTTTGCATGAGAAGCCCATAAAACACAGGGATGTTGCTCGTCAGATCGGTATGCGTGAGCATGAGGAAGACGTAATGACTGTCCTCAATGAGTTCTTTATTTCCACAGAGGATGGCTTTGTTTCTCCTCGTGCAGACAAGGAAATCAAGCAGTACAAAGAGTTTGCTGAAGCAGGTAAACGTGGGGCGGCTAAGAGGTGGGGAACACCCCCCAATGGGGAGGCTATTAGCCCCCCTAATGCTACCCCAATAGCAACCATTAACCAAGAACCAATAACCACTAACCATAAACCAAAGAGAGAGAGCGCAACTATCGTTGCTTGTCCTCCAGATGTTTCTCAGCAAGTTTGGGATGATTGGGTTACTTTGCGTAAGTCCAAGAAAGCCCCGATTACTAAAACAGTTCTTGATGGGGCAATAGTTGAAGCAAAAAAACTAGGTTGGACACTAGAACAGTTTTTGATTGAATGGTGCAATCGTAGCAGCCAAGGTTTGAAAGCTGAGTGGATTGTTAAGCCAAACCCTGCCGACAAAGTAAGGCTCACTGTTGCGCCATCAAATGAGCCTGATCCTGCTTTGCTGAAGATTGAGGAAGACGCAAAAAAAGCCGCACCCATACCATTTGAGGTATTGGCAAGGATGGCTCAAATAAGGGGCAGAGCATGAAAGTAGAAATTGGAAACGCTACGCTTTATTTTGGCGACTGTTTAGAAGTTTTACCATTGATCGATAAAGTTGATGCAGTAATTACTGACCCTCCTTATGGAATAAATGCAGAAAGTGCAGGTGGTCGTGGAATGTCAGGATGGAATAATTTTGAAAAACTGCATTGGGATAAAGTTAGGCCAGAAAAAGCTACTTTTGATTTATTTTTGCAAAAAGGAAAAATAGTAATTGTTTGGGGTGGAAACTATTTCACAGATTGGCTTCCTCCGTCAATGGGTTGGCTTTCATGGGATAAGTGCCAAGATGGTTTTTCATTGGCAGATTTTGAATTAGCCTGGACTAATCAACATAAAGCGGCACGAAGGATAAATTATTCAAGAGCAATGGCATTAAAAGATGTAAAAGAACATCCAACTCAGAAACCAATAGCAGTTATGAAATGGTGCATTGAACAATGTAAGCCATCACCAAAACTAATTCTTGACCCGTTTATGGGTAGTGGAACAACGGGGATTGCTGCATTACAAATGGGAAGGCAGTTTATAGGAATTGAGCGTGAACAAAAGTATTTTGATATTGCTTGTAAACGCATAGAACAAGCCATTGCACAAACTCAACTGTTTGCACATGAACAACCTAAACAAACTCAAGAGGCTATGTTTTGAACTACTTTGAAGCCATGAGACTGCTAGACAAGGTACGTGAAGGCGTACCATTTCCGATACACCTGATAAACAAAGCATTGGAGCTAACTGGTGACTTGGAGTAGAAGAAACATTCAAGGCGCAAGCGATAGAGTAATCCTTGAGCAAGCAGAAGCCAGAGAACTATATCGAAGTTGGGTGTGGAGTAAGAAGCCTAATCTCATTCGTGCCAGACTTGAGAGAGCTGAAAGAATCTACGGAACTGGTGCAAGAGACAGAATCCGTTTTTATATGCAACAAATGAGAGAAGGGCAACTTTTATGACTTTTATGGTGACTTTCAAGTTGGATGCTGACCCTGTTGGTAAACAAAGAGCAAGATACGCTAGGCGGGGCAACTTTGTCCAAACTTACACCCCTGACAAAACAAGAGGCTACGAGGCTTTAATCAAAGAAGCCGCAACTGAGGCAATGGGAAGTTCCGAACCGCTAGAAACCCCTGTTAATCTGTATCTCTACATTCGAGCACCTATCCCCAAGTCTTACTCTAAAAAGAAAATAGCAGACTGTTTAAACGGCCTTGAGAAGCCAATTAAGAAGCCAGACGCATCTAATGTGCTGAAAAGTGTAGAAGATGCGATGAACGGGGTTGTTTACAAGGATGATACGCAGATCGTAAATATCCATGTAACGAAGGTTTACTCAAGTCAATCAGGAATAGATGTGTGCGTAAAAGAATGCTTAGATTAGGGTAAATCCCTATGGTATTACGCAATCAAATAGGTAAGATTTAATTTTTAACAGGAGTGAATCATGGAATCAACTTGGGAATTTGACACCACCACAGGTGCGGGTAGCCAGATCGTTACAGTAGTTTATGAGTATGAAAACGATGGAGAGACAACCTACAACGAATCTATTAAGGAAGTTTGGTTTGAGGGTAGAAACGTCATTGGGCTATTCTCTGATGAACAATTCAAAGAGATGGAGTGCGAGGCGGCAATGCGCTTTCAGCACCATAAACTCAACTACAAGACCGAGGATGTATGAGCAAGACTTGGCAACTAATTCTCATCGCACTTACTGCTTTTTGGGCGGGAGTGCTTAGTTTATTAAGGTTTTGGTATGACTGATTGGACTAAAGAGGAAGACGAGGCATTTAATGCCGTTGAAAAGCAAAGCAATCTTGGGAAGCAGATTTTGAGAGACTTAGGCCAACCCTATCATTTTGATGTGTTTGTTTCCACATCACAAAGAAACCAAGTTATAGAAGAAGTGGCAAAAGAGATAGAAAAAATGAATGTGTTTGGCAAAGACACAATATCTAGTTTCTCCATTCACATAAGAAACATGAAAAAAACAGAGGGTTAACATGAATGAACCTACCCGAGCGATACAGTACCTAATCGATACAGCCCCTCTTTATGCCAAAGCCAAAGCCGATAGAATGTATTTAGAGGAATTCAGGAAATCACGTAAAGCCCAACTTATGTCGCAAGCTGGAACTGAGGTTTTAGGTAAACAAGAGGTTTACGCCTATGCACACGAAGATTATGAAGTCATCTTGAGAGGAATCAGGCAGGCCGTAGAAACTGAGGAAAACTATCGCTGGCTAATGACCGCAGCACAAGCCCGCATTGAGTGCTGGAGAACTGAACAATACTCAGCCCGCATGGAAATGAAGGCAACCACTTGAACAACAAACTAAGCACAAAAGAGAGACTACACCTTGCAAGGGTTAAATGTCTCCCGTGTTCAGTTTGCCAGGCACACCCACCAAGCGAAGCGCATCACTATAAACAGGGTTTGCAATATACGTGCATTGCTTTATGTGTAGATTGCCACCGAAACCCAGTTCTAGGATGGCATGGACAAAAACGGGCATGGGCTATAAACAAGATGGATGAAATAGACGCATTGAATGAAACCATCCGCAGATTGTGCGAAGAAATGCCAACCAAAGGCATTAAAAGCCCGTTTTAAGCCGTTTTTTTGGTTTAGACATACCAACTATGCCTGACGTAAAAAAACCCTCCTAAGAGGGTCTGAGGGTTTAGCGTTTCCCGCTAAGTATTCGCAAAACTAGAGCGATGCAAGCGTAGATCATTTATTCCTCATAGTAACAAAAATCAATATCTTCTATTTCATGCTGGATAAAGCTGGCGGCACTTCTAGCTTCGTCCTCACTAAATAGCCAGATAACGTCAATTTTAAGATCGTCCGCAGTGGCTTGAGCAGCTTCGTGATCGCCATGATCGCCTAGATTACACATAAGCCCGTCATTATTTAAAGCAAAATAGATCATGCCGCCACCTCTACTTCATGGCATTTTTCGCAACCACTGCAATCTGTCAGATCATTTTGAGCACTTACAAAATCATCCATTTGCTGATAAGTATCAAAATCATATTCCTCACCACAATCACCGCATGACCATGACCATTGAATGTCAAACCCAATGGAACAATAAACACATCCCACCCAATTTTCAGACCAAATCCAGACATTGCCTGAATTCTCATTTATGCCCGCATGAGTACATTCATCGATTGACAGGCCATTTTTGCGAACTGCAGCAATGCAATCTGTCAAACGCTCAAGGTCTGCGCCATGAAATTTTGCGAAGATATTTTCCATAATTGACACCTATTTAAAAACCCTGCGAATTGCAGGCCACAAAACCCTAAGAAAAGGGCTTTGCAGTCTGAAATCAGATATTGCCTTCGGATATATCGCAACAGGCACACCACAAAAGGCGCATTAAATTGTCATTGTGATTGCTTAATTCTGTTTCATCCCAAGCCCCGTATTCTTTCAAACAAGTCGCAACAAGGACAGGATCAAGCTTTTTAAGTTGGCGGGCTATTGAAGGGGTTTTCATTAAAGCTTCAACGTCATCGTCACATTGTCCTGCGTGGCTGCACGTTAAAGCTTGGTTTTTAGTGATCTGCAATTCAATGCGACCAAGTGATTCAGTCCAAAACATAATTAACCCCTTATTTAACCAAAATGTCGAAGTAAGCCAGCATCAAGGCCAAAGCCCCACAAAACAGGACGATGGCGAAGATGGATTGAAGGATGATTGATTTCATGCCGTCACCTTTGGGTTTGTGATCTGGCAATACTCTACCCACTCAGAGTTGGTCATTTCACCGCCATCAATCACAAAGGCTTCAGTTGCGCCATTGGGGATGCCGTTGATAAGGTAGGGACGATGGCCGATAGTGCGACCACTTGAAAGAATGATATTTTCACGCATTGTTGACACCTATTTATTGCACGTTCCGATTGAACGCATGGGAATAATAACAACAAAAAAGAAAAAAAACATAGGGACAAACCCTTAGATGCTAGAATTATTTAAATTATTTATGAGAAAAACATGGGCAGACCCTCAAACCCTCAGACCAAGTATTTCCAAAGAACATTGTCAGACCCTCAGAGAATGATACTGCTAGCGGCTGGAAAGGGTAATTTATGCCGTGGGTTTGAGAACGTACTAGACCTATATAGTGAGGCGCACAATCAAGGGTTTCGCCCTGGTGATGATCTGAGTATTTTAAATATTAGGTCGGGAACAACAAACAGCCCCAACTTAGAGAGATCAGTAAGGAATAACATAAGGATAGATAGAGAGAACGGGTAAGGGGAAACAAAACCTAAAATTCCAAGTCCATCAAAATAGGTGCATATGTCTCTTATACGCAACAGATTGTAAATGGGAATCATTCGCATCTAGGGTAAACACTATAAGGGTAAGTACCTAGGTAGAAACCCTTAGGTAGAAACCCTAGGTGGTGAGATGTATGGGGGGGGAGGGGGTAGGTTGGGTTGGTAGATATTTGTGGTACATCCCCCATTCTGAAAAAGCTAAATTGACAATTCCAAGGAGAACCAATGGAACAATTGAAAAGAGGAAGAGGAAGACCAAAGGGAAGCGTCAAGATGACCATACAGAGGTTTGCTGACAATCCACCCCTTGTACTACCTAAGACAGACCATCAACGTCTTAAGGAGCTTAAAGAGCTGATGATTAGGAGTGGGGGTAAGGATGTGGCTCAGAAGGTTATTGAGATAGCCCTTAATGATGAGCATCCACATCAATTGGTAGCTTTGAAGATGTGTTTAGATAGGACTCTTCCTGTTTCTTTGTTTGAAAAAGACAAGTCTCAGAGAAGTGCCGTAACCATCAATATCACTGGTTTGGGACAAGAACCGATTATTGTTGATGAACAACCTGAAGATGTAGAGGCTAAGTATGGCTGATCTGAACTTCTCTCTACTTCCTTGGCAACAAGAAGTATTTAAGGATACGACTAGGTTCAAGGTTGTGGCTGCTGGGCGTAGGTGTGGTAAATCTCGGATGGCGGCAGTTACCCTACTGATTGAAGGACTCAAGTGTCCACAAGGCTCTGCGGTTCTTTATGTTTCACCGACTATGGGACAGTCAAGACAGATTATTTGGGATTTATTGCTAGACCTTGGTAGAGAGGTGATTCAGTCTTCCCATGTGAATAACTTAGACATTACCCTGATAAACGGGGCTAGGATATACGTCCGTGGTGCGGATAGACCTGATACCCTTCGTGGCGTTAGTCTAACATACGCAGTGTTAGATGAGGTAGCGGACATTAAGCCAGAAGCATGGGAACAGGTCATTCGAGCCAGTTTGTCTGATAAACGGGGGAGAGCATTGTTCATCGGCACTCCAAAAGGACGCAACTGGTTCTACGATACCTTTAAGTTGGGCGAGAGCGAGGATGATCCTGATTGGAAGTCATGGCACTTCACCACCGCTGATAACCCATTGATTGACCAAAAAGAGATAGAAAGTGCCAAGAAAACCCTGAGTACCTTTGCTTTTAAGCAAGAATACATGGCCTCCTTTACAAATGCGGGTTCAGATATTTTCAAGGAAGAATGGATTAAATACGGGGTAGAGCCTAGTTATGGAAGCTACTTTATCGCTGTTGACCTTGCGGGATTTGAGGAAGTTGCCAAACAAGCGGCTAATTCTAAGAAGCGTTTGGATGAGACTTCCATTGCTATCGTCAAGGTTACAGACGATGGTAAGTGGTTTGTTAAGAAGATTGAGCATGGACGTTGGGATATTCGAGAGACTGCCGCCAAGATTCTGATGGCTATTCGGGACTACCGACCTTTATCCGTAGGGATAGAGAGGGGGGCACTAAAGAACGCTGTTTTGCCCTATCTGAGCGACCTTATGCGAAAGAACAACACCTTTGCCCATATCATAGATTTGACCCACGGGAATAGAAAAAAAGCGGATCGAATCATCTGGGCTTTACAAGGTAGGTTCGAGCATGGCAGAATTGTGTTAAATTCGGAAGAAGATTGGGATGAGTTCGTGGATCAGTTAATCCTGTTCCCTGCTCAAGGAGTCCATGATGACCTACCTGACTCCCTCAGTTACATTGACCAACTTGCGGTTACATCTTATATGGAAGAAGATGACAGCGAGGATTGGCAACCAGTAGATATTATTTCAGGGGTATAAGAATGGAATTCCAAGAACCTAGCGAATCAGACAAAGAATTAGTCGCTTTCGTAGTGAACCATTGTGATCGTTGGAGAGACTACCGAGACACAAACTATCTGTCTGATTGGCTAGAGTATGAGCGCATCTTCAATGGTGAGTGGGATGTCCAAGACAAAACCCGTGAATCTGAGCGTTCAAGAATAGTCACCCCCGCTACCCAACAAGCCGTAGAAACACGCCATGCTGAGATCATGGAAGCCATCTTTGGTCAGGGTGAGTTCTTTGACATCCAAGACGATATTCGTGATGTAAACAACAATCCACTAGATGTTGCTGCGATCAAAGCGCAACTGATGGAAGACTTCAAAGTCGATAAGATTCGTAAATCTATTGACCAAATTGAGCTTCTTGCTGAACTTTATGGCACTGGAATCGGTGAGATTGTTGTCAAAACAGAGAAAATCTACGTTCCGAGCACCCAACCTATTCCTGGTCAAACGGGTCAAGCCGCTATCGGAGTAGTAGAACAAGACCGCATTGCAGTCAAGATTGTTCCTGTTAACCCCCGTAACTTCCTATTTGATCCTAACGGAACATCCATTGATGACTGTATGGGTGTTGCTATTGAGAAGTATGTCTCTATCCACAAGGTCGTCAAAGGTCAAGAAGATGGTATCTATCGCAAGGTAGAAGTCGGTACAGATTCTATGGACTCTGACTTAGAGCCTACCCAAGAAATTACTCAGTACGAAGACGACAAAGTTAAGCTCCTGACGTACTATGGACTTGTTCCACGTGAGTACCTTGAGAATCTAGAAGATGGTGAAGAGGTTGAGGACTTGTTTCCTGAAGACTCTCTCCAAGATGATTATTCCGATTTGGTTGAAGCAATCGTAGTTATTGCCAATGATGGGACTCTTCTGAAGGCTGAGAAGAACCCATACATGATGAAAGACCGCCCAATCCTTGCTTATCAGGACGATACAGTTCCTAATCGCTTGTTGGGTCGTGGTACTGTAGAGAAGGCTTACAACTCACAAAAAGCTATAGATGCCCAAGTTCGTTCACACTTAGATTCACTGGCTCTCACAACTAGCCCAATGATGGCTATGGATGCCACTCGCCTCCCCCGTGGTGCTAAGTTTGAAGTAAAGCCAGGCAAGGCAATCCTGACAAACGGCAATCCCAATGAGATTCTGTTCCCATTCAAGTTTGGTAATACTGATGGCTCTAACCTGACAACTGCCAAAGAGTTTGAGCGTATGCTTTTGATGGCAACAGGCACTCTTGACTCTCAAGGAATGGTGTCTGCCGTTGCTAGAGATGCGGGTCAGGGTGGTATTTCGATGGCGGTGGCCTCCATCATTAAGAAGTACAAGCGCACTTTGGTGAACTTCCAAGAGGATTTTATGATCCCCTTTATCACCAAAGCCGCCTACCGCTATATGCAGTTCGACCCAGAGCGTTATCCCACTGTAGACATGAAGTTTATTCCGACTGCTGCGTTGGGAATTATCGCTCGTGAGCATGAGCAACAGCAATTCATCTCGCTTTTGCAGACTCTTGGCCCCAATACGCCTGTTTTACCTATCATTTTGAAGGGCATCATGGCTAATTCTTCTCTGTCAAACAGATATGAGTTGATTGCCATGCTAGACAAGATGGCTACGGCTGATCCACAAGCTCAACAAGCACAGCAAATGCAACAACAATTGGCTATGCAACTGGCTCAAGCCCAGATTGCTGTTCAAACTACTCAAGCAGAGCAGAACAAGGCTGAAGCACAGAAGTTAATGACTGAAGCGCAACTGATGCCTATGGAACTGCAAGCTAAGAGCATGGCGGCTAACACCAAGAACTTGCCAAATGATGACGCTATGGCCTCACGAGAGTTCGATAAGCGGGTCAAGATTGCTGAATTGATGCTGAAAGAGGCAGATATTCAGAATAAAGCCAAGATTGTTGATAAACAGATGACTAGAGCATGAACCAAGAACTCCAGAAGTATTACGAGGAGAGGTTTTCAATGATGTCCACTCAAGGGTGGAGAGAATTGATGGAAGATGTTGACAAAATGATAGAACCTTTAAATAATATTTCAACAATTGCAGATGAAAAAAGTCTACAATTCAGAAAAGGTGAGTTATCAATCCTTATTTGGCTGAAAAACTTGAAACAAGTCAGCGAAAGAGCATTTGAGGACTTAAATGAAAAGAATATATGAATTTGCCTGTAAAAACGGGCACAAAACAGAGAGACTTGTTGATTATGAGACAGCAAGTTTCGTATGTGAATGCCTTGAGGAATCTCATCGCATTCTCTCTGCGCCTTATTTTAGGCTTGAAGGATGGTCTGGTTCATTCCCAACGGCTCATGCCAAGTTTGATAAAAGCCATCAAGACAAGTTGAAATCTGAGCGCAAACTCAACTCATAAGCAATTATGCCGAGTTGAATCTCCTACAACCGATAGACGGCAGGAAAAGGAAAGAAGTATGTTAGTTGACAACGACAAAGAAGAGTTTGGTGAGTTAGAAATTGAGCAACAGAAGACAGAGCAAAAGTCTGACCTTCCTGAGAAATACAGGGATAAAAGTTTAGATGACATTGTGAAGATGCACCAAGAGGCTGAAAAGCTAATTGGAAAGCAAGCACAAGAAGTAGGCGAAGTCCGTAAGTTAGCCGATGAACTTATTAAACAGAACCTTGGGTCACGACAACAACAGACTAGACAGGAAGAGCCTGAAGTAGATTTCTTTGAGAATCCACAGAAGGCAATTCAAAGGACAGTTGACAATCACCCCGATGTCCAAGCGGCTAGACAAGCCACACTTGAGATGAGAAGGGCGCAAGTTCAACAGAGGTTAGCGCAAGAACATCCCGACTTTGGAGACATCGCCAAGGATCAGGATTTTGCGAATTGGGTGAAGTCTAGCCCTGTTCGCATTAAAATCTTTGAGCAAGCCGATGCGGGATATGATTTCGACTCAGCCAATGAATTGCTATCTACCTACAAGCAACTTCGTGGCGTTAAGAATAAGCAAGTAAGTGATGCGGGAGAAGCATCTCGAAAGCAAACTCTTAGGGCTGTTGGAGTTGATACAGGTGGTTCTGGTGAATCATCAAAGAAAGTATATCGAAGGGCTGACCTTATTCGGCTGAAAATGCAAGACCCTAACCGCTATGAAGCGTTATCTGATGAAATCATGGTAGCGTATCAAGAAGGTCGGGTCAGGTAAAATTTAACTATTTGGAGATTTAATTATGGCTAATACAGCATTCGCACCTAACAATGCAACCACAGTAACCACAGCAGCTAACTTCATTCCTGAAATTTGGAGTGATGAAATTGTTGCCAGTTACAAAAAGAACCTTGTTCTAGCGAACTTGGTTATGAAGATGAACTTCAAGGGCAAGAAAGGTGACACAGTTCACATTCCAGCCCCTGGTCGTGGTTCAGCTTCAGCAAAGGGCAAAACAGACGCAGTTACCTTAATTGTTGACACGGCTGATGAAGTCCAAGTTCTGATTAACAAGCACTATGAATATAGCCGTTTGATCGAAGATATTGTCGAAGCACAAGCATTGAACTCAATGCGTAACTTCTACACATCTGACGCTGGTTATGCCTTGGCTAAACAAGTCGATACAGACTTGATTCAGTTGGGTCGTTCAGCTAATGGCGGTACTGCTGGTAGCGCACGTTATGACGCTGGTTTTGTTGGTGGCGATGGTACAACTACCTTTGACTACTCAGCTAACTCTAGCACTGGTAACGCTTCTGCTCTGACTGATTCGGCTATTCGTCGTACTATTCAGCGTTTGGATGACAATGACACTCCTATGGATGGTCGCTTCTTTATCATTCCTCCTTCAAGCCGTAATACGTTGATGGGTCTTGCCCGTTATACAGAACAGGCTTTTGTGGGTGATGGTAATGCTATCCGCAATGGTGAAATTGGTAACCTTTATGGCATCCCCGTGTTCACTTCTAGCAATGCTGACTCTGCATCTGCAACTGCCGCCTATCCAACTAGCGGCACTGCTATTGCTCGTGTTTGCTTGATGGGTCATAAAGACTCTATGGTTCTGGTTGAGCAAGTTGGTATCCGTTCACAAGTTCAGTACAAACAAGAGTACCTCGCTACTCTGTTTACATCTGACACTTTGTATGGTGTTGCCGCCTTGAGAAAAGCCGCTACTTCTGGTGCGGCTACTTCTTCTTCCATGTTTGCCTTGGTTGTACCTTCTTAATCGATGACAACCTTTCCCCTCGCCTTCGGGTGGGGGGTTTTTTACATTAAGGAGATTTATTATGGCAGCAGCAACAGCAGTTGTTTCCCGTAGGGGAAATGACCAGTTCCGTGGTCTTTTTACAGACACTTGGGATGTTTCTTGTACTCTTGATAGCGCATCAGTATCTAATACTGCAACCGCTACAGATACAGTAGCAGTACCAGGCGTTGCTTTGGGTGATATGGTTATCGGTATGTCTATTGGTGTGTCAGAGGCAGGTCTTATGCGTAGAGCATACGTTTCAGCCGCTAATACTGTGACTATCGTTACTGTTAACCCTACGGCAGCTCCTATTGATATTGCATCTACAACTTTACAGTTGATGATCGCTCGTCCAGTAAACTGATAAAAGGGGGCTAATACCCCCCTTTTTTTGGAACTATTATGGCTACATATAAGTGCTTACAAAGTGGAAACACAGTATCTTTCACCTATCAACATGATATTGATACGATGAAGGGTCATCAAGGATATGTAAGAATTGATGAAGTTCAACAAGAGACTTCTGAAAAGCCTTTAGTATTGTCTCAACCTAAACCCAAAAAAATGGGTAGACCAAGAAAGACTGAAAATGTCTGATATTGATCCACGAGAATTTGGCAAGTTAGAAGCCCAAGTTGAGGCTTTACAAGCTGAAGTTCATGCTATGCGTGAAGATATTAAAGCCCTTTTAGAGATGGCAAATAGGTCAAAAGGTGGCTTCTTTGTCGGAATGGCTATTGCCTCCGTAGTCGGTGGCTTTATATCATTTATTGCCACAAAGGTGATGAAATGAGCTTACTTACTGGCGTAGTGTGTCCTATAGCGACACAAGATATATTGGTTAACCTGAAAAACCGAAACAATGCTTTTAAGAAGTTTGGCTATGGGCCACCAAATCCTAAAGAAGCAAATGAAGCATTTTGGTTAACAAAAGCCAAGATGTATAACGCTCCTACTGAAACAATTAAAGGTATGCGCTGTGGAAACTGTGCTGCCTTTATCCAAACACCTAAGATGATGGAATGTATCTCAAGTGGCTTGGAAAAAGATGAAGGTGAAAACGAGTTATCTTATGACCAAAATTTCATTAAAGCCGCTGATCTCGGCTATTGCGACCTATTTCAATTTACTTGTGCTTCTGCCCGTACTTGCAATGCGTGGAAAGGTGGCGGCCCTATTACTAAGGAGAAACCATGAAAACAATGAAAAATCCAAATGAAAAGAAGCCCAAGGGAATGCCCATTGCAATTATGATTGCTGTTGGTAAACCAAAAATGGCTCTTCCTAAACGTGGTCAGCGTACTGCTACCAACATGATGAAAAAATCTTCTAGAGGTAAATAATGTCTTCTTTAACTACTCCAGTTACCCTCCTTAGTGCTGTTACCGCCACTGGCGCATCAAAAGCAGTTCAAGCCGATGCTGGTCAACCCGCATTTCTTCAAGTTTCAGGCATTACAAGTGCTACTGTTGCTTTGCAAGGAAGTCTGGACGGCACAACATACGCAACGATTGGTACAGCCTTAACTGGTGATGGCATCATTACTGTGGCAAATGCGCCTAAGTATTTAAGAGCCAATTGCACAGTTTATGTAACTGGCACAATTACTGCCAAGATTATGTACTGATATGAATAAAACTAAAGTTGAAACTAAGATTAGCAAGGTTATGCGTGAATATGGTGCGGGTAAACTGCACTCTGGGTCTAAGAAAGGCCCTGCCGTAACTTCTAAGAAACAAGCCATTGCCATTGCCTTGTCTGAAGCTGGCATGACAAAGAAGATGCCTAAGAAGAAATGAAATCTCCTGCTTGGCAAAGAAAAGAGGGAAAATCTGCGTCAGGGGGCTTGAATGCCAAAGGGAGAGCATCGTATAATGCAGAAACAGGTGGCAATTTAAAACCACCAGTAAAGTCGGGAGATAACCCTCGTAGGGCATCCTTTTTAGCACGAATGGGCAATATGCCTGGAGCTGAGATGAAAGATGGAAAGCCTACCCGACTCCTTCTATCTCTTAGAGCTTGGGGCGCAACGTCCAAGGAAGACGCTAAAGCGAAGGCTAAAGCGATCTCTAAGAGGAATATGAAGTGAGACCTGTATCTGT
>JAULBY010076316.1:0-31396 GCA_032358315.1 Ophiocytium majus
CGGCGCGCCGGCGTCGCACAGCAGGGTGCCGCTGGCCGCGCGCCACTGGACGAGGGCCGCCATCGCGCACGCGCACGCGCAGGCCACCTGCGAGCACGCGACGTGCGCGCGCAGCGCCCGCACGACCCGCGTGCACGCCTGCAGCTTCTCCGCCAGGCAGCCTGCGTTTGCCTCGCACCGCTCCTCCAACGACCGTGCCTCGGACTCGGTGGCGGCGGCATCCGCGGCGGCCGCGCCACACAGGCGCTGCACCGCAACCGCACACCACACCTGCACTTCTGCCTTTGTGACGTGGTTTGCCATGGCGGTGGCGACCGCCGCGCACGCCGCTGGCCCCAGGACGGCCAGCGCCGCCGGGTGCACCGCCACCTGCGCCACCGCCTGGCAGCCAACGTGCTGCACTTCGGCGCTGCCCGGGAACAGCGTGAGGATGCGCACGGCGAGCCCGGCGTCGCATGCCAGGGCGCCGCCACTGTCCTCCGCAGGTCTGCCAAGCAGCAGCGCCTGGCAGTGGCGCTCCGTTGCCGCGCCGATGCTCTCGAGCACCTCCAGCGCCGCGTGCACCCCCTCCTGCGCGCTGGCGCCGCCGCCCACGCCCGCCGCCTGCGCATCAGCGGCGCCCGCCAAAGCAACGGCCGACCGCAGCAGCGACTTCAGGGTGCCACTGGCGGGGCGCGCCAGCGGATCGCCGTGCCAGCACGCGCGCGCCACGTGTGCGAGCAGCGGCGCCTGCAGCGGCTCCTCCGCCAGACCTTCGGCGCCCGCCGCGCCGGCGGCGATTGCATCGTAGGGCGTCAGCGGCGGCCGCGCGCCGCGCTCCGCCACGGCCTGCTGGAAGTCCGCGGGCGTCCACTCGCGGCAGAGCTGGGGGAAGGGGCGCTGGCCCGTCGCCAGCTCCGAGGCCACCAGGCCGACGGCGTAAATGTCAGCGGGCTGCGACTGCAGCGCGGCGCCGGTCAGGGCCTCCGGCGCCACCCACGCGAGCGTGCCCCAGAGGAGGCGCGGTTGGGTGATGCTGGAGCCCGTGCGCGCGCGCAACACGCCAAAATCAGAGAGTTTGGCCCTGAAGCCTGGGAAGAGCAAGACGTTCAGGGACTGGGCGGCGGTGGGCGGGAAGGCAGGCGAGCGCAGCAACGGTTGGAGAGAGCTGCAGCAAGTGAGCGGTGCTGCTGGCGCAGCCGCCGGCTGCGGCTGCCGCTGCGCACACCGAGGGGGGCGTGAGAAGGCGGCACCATTATGGATGGGATCAACTTGATCAACTTGAAGTTTGTATGTTAGTCATAGAGACATGGAGGGCATGTGAAGTTATGTGTATGGTCACATAAGCCTCGAGTATGTGCATACATACACTATTGTAAACATGTACCTGGTACAGCATTTCACATGTTCACCTCATGTTGACGCTCAACAAGTTGAAGTGCGGCTGCGCTACACCACACACCTTGATGTCCCTGTGCACGATGGGGTGAGGCGCGCGGGTGTGCAGGAAGTGCAGGCCGCAGGCCACGTCGCTGAGGATGGCCAGGCGCTTGGGCCACGGCACCATATGCTGCGTCCTCATGCGCCGCACATCTTCGAAGCCGTGGAGCTGGTCGGCAAGGCTGCCCAGGGCGGCCAGCTCCAGCACGAGGCAGGGGGGCTCCTCGCACACTCCCAGCAGCTGCACAATGAAGGGGTGGGACAGGCCGGCGTGCACACGCGCTTCCTGCAGGAACTTACGACTGCGCTCCGCAGGGTGGTCGCCCTGCCGGGGCTGAAGCTGCTTGAGCGCGACATAGGTGGTCGTGCCGCGCAGTCGCGCCTTGTAGACTTTCCCAAACCCCCCTTTGCCCAGCAGCTCTTGTTTGCCGTCCACTATGCTGTAGTCGATGGCGTCGTGGGGAATGAGGTTCACGTGCTCCGGCCATGAGACCTTCGGAGCAAGGCGCTGGCGTTTGCTGCACGGCTCACCCAACGCGCACGGCAGTGCACCGCCCGCTGCTGTTGCTGCGCTGATGTCGGTGGTTGCAACAGTGCTGCTGTCGCCTCCTCCCGTGCTGCTGCTGCTCATGGTTAGAGGTCCCAGACACCGCGCGCGAAGAAGTGCAGAGTCTGTACACATGACGTTTTGGTCAGGCGGCAGTTACATGTGTAACTGTGTAACTTGGCTTCTGCGGCCTGCCACTGTCGCGCGGGAGGGGCAGGGGCCAGGGGGAATAGTATCAGCAGCCGTTGCTCTCCTCGAAGCGGCAGACAAGGCCACACTACTGGCGGAACAAGTAGCTGCTGCTCCTTGCAGCGTGCGGTTGAAAGATGGCAAGCACTGGGGCCACTGGTGCAGCGGCATCCACCCAACAGCCACCGCCGCTGCTGGAGATACCGTCAGGCCTCATATACGACGAGGTGCTCCTCAGAAGAGGAGCCTTCGGCCTCGTGTACAAGGCGCGCTACGCCGGCAGCGACGTGGCGGTGAAGAAGCTGGATGACGATGCGGGGACACTGCTAGAAGACGAGCTGCGGGCTTTCAAGGAGGAGGCTGCCTTCGCCGCACTCAACTATCCGTGCATTGTCCGCTGCATTGGGGTGTGCACAGAGCCCAAAAACCTCTGCATTGTCATGGAGCTGGCGACACACGGCAGTCTGTACGACCTGCTCCACGGCCGCAACCGCGAGCAGGGGCGAGCCCTGCCCTGGCACACCAAACTCCAGATGCTGCTCGACGTCGCGTGCGCGCTTGACTTCCTGCACTCCCGCGCACCGCCTGTGGTGCACAGCGACCTCAAGTCTGCGAACGTCCTGGTGTTTGAGGGGTACAGGGCCAAGGTGGCGGACTTCGGGCTGGCGGGCGCGCGCGACGCTGGCTCCCTCTCGTCGACGGGCGGCGGTGGCGGCTCCGTGCGCTGGATGGCGCCAGAGGCGCTGAACCTCCAGCGCGTTACCACAGCGGCCGACGTGTACAGCTTCGCCATGGTCATGTACGAGGTGCTGGCAACGCGGCTGCCCTGGCACGACACGCAGGACCGCGTGCTGTATACCACCGTCGGGCGCGGCGCGCGCCCCGCGCTGCCCGCCGCCGGCGACGCCGGCAGCAACATGGAAGAGGTGGCCGCTCCAGAGCTCGCGCAGCTCATGCAGGAGTGCTGGGAGCACGTCCCCAGCTCCAGGCCCTCCAGTCAGAGCGTCAGAGCCTCGCTGGAGCTCGTAGCAGCGGCGGCGACGGCGGCCGCACCGGCCGCGGAGTCGCAGCCGGGGGGCGCCGCCGCCGAGCGCGCTGACAGCTCTAGGGAGGCGCACGTGCTGGCGGCGCACGCGCGGCGAGATTTTGGCGAGGTGGCGGCGCTGATGCGCGAGTTTGCGGGGGAGGCGACGGTGGTATCGCTGGGGCTGCGCGCGCTGCAGGAGACGCAGCTGGACTATCCGGCGCAGACGGCGGCGGGCGATGCAGGCGAGCGCGAGTGCCCTGCTGGCGTCAGGCGGTGTGAGGGTGATGAGTGCTGGCAGCCATTAGCAGTGGGTGGCAGCTAGCGTATGGTACTGGCCAGTGGTTCGCTGCCACCGGACCAGGGTGCTTGCATGCACTCAAGGGTTGGTGGTGTGGTTGTTTGGGTGGCAAGTGCTGCACTCGATTAGGGTCGTGCGTGACTGCAGAGGTGTGGTGCCTCTGCAATGTGCTGGAGTGTTGTGAGCTTGGTGACAAGTTTGTGGAAAGCACAGCACAGCATGTCTTAGACGGAGGGCTAGTAGTGGTTGTTGGAGACTCCTGATGCAGGTTCTACCACCAGACTAGCAGTTTGCAAGGGCACTCACACGCAGGGCAGACCGCGGCTGGTGGTGCACTGGCACGGCTCTGCATACCCCCCATTTTGTGTTGCTTTTCGAGTTGCCGCACAAACGTCGCAACATGACCACTACCCTAACCACTGGTGCCGAGTGCTCACCTTTGCCACACACTCGCAATGCCCACAGGCGCCTGCGAAGTGGTCGTCGCCGCGCTCCGCCAGCACCGCGCAGACGCCGACCTCGCCACGGCAGCTGCCGCCGCGGTCTTCGCCCTCGGAGAGCGCCACCCACGCAACCTCACGTCCCTTGCCCGCGCCGGCGCGTGGGCCGCAGTCCTGGATGCCATGACAGCAAACCACGACGCCGGCCCCCTGCAGGGCGCCTGTGCGGCGGTCCTGGCGCTGGTGCCTCGCGCGTACGCGACGGACCTGCCGCGCGCGTGCGATGTGCTGGCCTCCGCGATGCGCACGCACGCCACCACCGCCAGCGTCCAGTCCTCCCTCATGTGCACGGTCATGCACATGGCGAGCACCGGCGCGGCGGCGCGCGAGAGGCTGCGCGGCGCGGGCGCGTGTCAGCTGCTGGGGGCGGCCGCGCGCGCTCACGCTGGCAACCCCGACGTGCAGTGGATGGTGCAGCTGGCGGTGCCGCAGTTGTGCCAAGGGTGCCCGCGAAATGCGGAGGAGCTAGGGAGGGCAGGGGTGTGCGCCGCGGTCATCACCGCCATGCCTGCGCACCGCCGCCGCCTAGACCTTCAGGTGCGTGGGCGGCTGGGACCGCCGCCCCCCCTCTTTGCTGGCCAGTTACCATTGGGACTGCCACTGCTGTCAATTGCCATTTGGAAGTGCCACTACACCCGCCAGGGATGGTCAGGTGTGCAAGACTGCTGCACTCGGCACTTGCACCTTGCGCGGCGACTGGTGCCTCTGTTGCTGGCAGCTACTGTTGAGAAAGTGCCATATACGCTGCCCTCTTCCCGGCAGCAAGAAAGGTGTGGTTCTCGCCTCTAGGTGCTCGATCACGGGGCAGCAGCAGCGCCTGCTAGCGGTGGCCCAGTTACAAAAAGTACTTGCACCCAGCAACCAGGGTGGCTTACAGGCCGCCGCCGCCGCCGTTGCCACCGCCCCCGCCGCCGCCGCCGCCGCCCCCGCCACCGCCGCTGCCGCCATCTCTGCCTGCATGTGCAGCTGGGCGGCATGCGCGCGGCGTTGGCGTTGGCGCAGGGCTGTCCTTCCAACTGCGCGCTGCTGGCGGAAGCGGGCGCCTGCGCGGCGATCGCCACCGCGCACTCCGCGCTGCGCCACAGCCCCGACGTGCAGAAGAGCGCCTGCGCCGCCGTCGCCGCGCTCATCGGCGGCTGCGCTGGCACCGCGGAGGCAGACGGGATGCGCACGCTTTGGGGCGACGCCGGCGCGTGCGAGTCTGTCACTCTCGGCATGAACTCGCACCAGGCGGCGGTGGAGGTGCAGTCGCTGGGGGCGGCGGCGCTGGCGGCGTTGTGCGCGCGCGGGCACCGCGCCAACACCGCTCGCCTGCTGCGCGTCGGCGCGTGCGAGGCGCTGGAGGGCGCGCTGCTGCGTACCGACACGGTGAGTGCTGCGCCGGAGGTGATGCGCGCCGTCGTCGGCGCCATGGCCGAGCTGTGCTGCGACGCAGAGTGCGCACGCGTGCTGGCGGCGGTGGGCGCGGCGGAGGCGCTGAGGGTGTTGGGGAGGGGCGGCAGCGGCGACGCTGCAGCGCTGGCCGGCGTGGGGAGGGTGTTGAGCGCGCTTGAGGGCGAGGGCGGGCACAGGGGCAAGAGGGCGCGGTCAGGCAGCGCTGATGCTGATGATCGAGAGGTGGCACCACGGCATGTTGGCGTTGGTGCAGAGATGTGCGGAAGTGGTGGCTAGAGGCTGGTTTGTGCAGGGGTTGACAGGGGCACTATAGCGGCATCGACATTGTACAGGGCCTGGGCAGCCTTGTTTCACAGCTTGGGCTGTGAAACGGCAGAGCATAAATTGGGCGCACACAGCAGTCTTGCTTAAAGAGCATGTGTCGTGCAGGTTGCTTGAACGGCACCCAAAAAGAACACCAGTTCGTATTCACAAGTGGCTGCGCTTGCCACAACCGCGGCGGTGCACAGCGACAGAAGCACGGCAACAGTAAAGCCCTGCGTGTGAGCAACGTCAGGCTCTGCCGCTGCATGACACGGCAGCCAGCGGCATGGCACATCGTGCTCAGCAGCCGAATGTGTGCCTACGGTGCAACCATGGTACCAGCAGCGCACTGTGTACAGCCCGCTGTGTGGCATACCCCAGGGATGCCTGCCTCACAGGCGCCGCTGGTGTGCCACGTGAATGCCCGGTACCCTGCCGCCGGTCTGCAGTGCGCACGCACAGCGCGACTGCGCGCCCCCCCACCATGCGCAGCACACAACACTGGCACTGTGCACTGCTCAGCAGCTCAGCTGGGCAGCCCGCGTGCAGCGCTGACGGTACCGCTGGTGCATCTGTCGCGGAGAGACTGTCATACACAGTGACTGCAAGCGACTGGTGCACACACTGGCGGTTAGGCACGATGGCGAGCAGGTGTATAGGATGGGAAGGTGCATTGCCGGTACGCGTAAGGTAGGTTGTGAGCTAAACATTTAATAAGACTTGCTGCTGAAGGCCACATACATTTACAAATGACACAGCCACGGCAGTAGCTGGGGTTAACAACCTTTGAGGTTTCTTTCTCAGACCTGTGCGCGCGGCAGCAGCAAGCAGGGGTAGGAGCTTAGGTTTACAAACGTCATTTTTTTTTCGACCGCATGCCCGACAGATCTAGAGTGCGAGCTGAGAAAGGTGTTGACATTCAATTCTCACACACGCGTTTGCAATGCATCTCGTGCATCTTTAATCCCCGGCGGGGTACTGTACTTCGGCAGCTCCCGTCCACTTCTGGCCGAGCGCTGAGCACTGTGACGGGATCGGGATCGCCGCACGCGCACGCCCGAATCGCACCATCGCCGGTCTTCCTAGCCATGTAGGCGCTGTGCCTACGGCGCACCAGCATGTGGCTGTCATTCCGGCAGCGCAACGCGTACGTCATGCTGGCGCCGCGAACTTGGCAATGCTCTCTGTTCATACCCCGAGGGTACTTCAACGCCATGGCCTTGGGGGCCGCAGGTTGCCAATGCTGGGCAGCGGCCTCATCATGATCAGCCAGCAGGGTCAGCAGCACACCAGAAAAGCTGGGGAGAGTTTACTTGTTACCAAGAGCAGGCCCGGCTCTGCTGCTGCCACACAGCCTTGGAGCACGACTCTTCCTCCTCACCTCCAGAGGCACCCCGGCACCACCGTCGCCGTTTCTTTTTTTCACCTTGAAGCAGCAACATCATCAAAAAAAAGGAGGCACCACACCACCAGAGCAGCGAGCAGGAACCTAGCAGAGGGTGGGGCGAACGGCAGCAGGCAGCGAGAACTGACGTTCCTGGCATGACTGCCGGGTGCTGACACGCGCTGGCAAGCGCGTTCTCCCAGGAACCTGCCCTGTCATTCACACATCGGGAAGAGAAGATCACAACAACTGCAGCTCCGTCTCGGTAGGCCGGAAGGCGTGGTAGGGAGGGGACACCAGCAGCAGCAGCAGCCATGCGCATGCCTGCGTTCGAGCGGGCGAGAGACAAGTTCTTCGCCCGCAAGGAGCAGCACCTGCGGCACTCAATAAATGACCCCACCTTCGTCACACGCACATCTTACCACCTTGCCTCACCACCTGAAACGACAGCGGAGGCGGCGGCAGCAAGGACAGTGACACCAAGAGCAAGGGCTCCCGCAGGGACCGTGTCTTCCAGCAGCGCCTCTCCACTCAGGAGGCGGCACACACCTGCGGAGGCCGCATCCCTGTCCGTGGAGCACTCGGACACCCCGCGATCGCTGTCAAGCGGACGTTTCTCCCCCCCGCCACCTTCCCCTCGAGCGGCGGCGGCAACAGCGGCGGCCAGGCAGGCAGCAGCGGCAGCCGCAGCAGCCGTGGCCGCAGCCGTCGACAGGGCCGAGCAGGCAGCCGCCCACCAGTGGTCCCAGCGCGCCCTGCGCTCCCTGGTGCAGTGCCAGGCCCGGGCGTCCGCCGTGGGGGTAGGCCGCTGGCCAGAGCTTCCGGAGCCCCCGAGGGAGGAGCAGCTACAAGCCGGTGTGCAGTCATGCCTGGAGGCAGACCACCAGACCACCCTGGCCTACGCCGACTGCCTGCCCGCCGGCCCCCCGCGAGACCTATTTATCGCGCTCGCAGCCCCCATGCGCCCCCCCCCCTGCCCCCCGGAGCCCCCGTGGCGCCGCCGCGGCGCCCCCCCCTCCGCCCATGTCCGCGAAGCCATGCTGGCCGCCAGCCTGCAGGCGGAGCGAGCGCGCGCCCGCGCCCTCCTCCACTGCGCCCACTCCTCGCTGGCGGAGGCCATCACGCGGCCGCCGCCCCCCCGTCACCACCACCGCGCTGCCAGCTGTGGCAGCGCGGCGGGGCTGCGCAATGGGCGCGGCGGCAGCGGCCATGGCAGTGGTGGTGGCGTGGGGATTACGGAGGAGGTGGCGGAGCGCATGACTGCGGGGCAGCTGGAGCGGGCAGAGGCGCGGCTGGAGGGGGAGCTGGCGGCGGTGCGGAGGGCGCGGCGGAGGCGGGCGGCTGCGGAGGAGCGCACGTGCTGCTGCGTGTGCCAGGACTCTGCAAAGAGCGTGCTGGTGAGTGTGGTGCGGGGTGTGTGCGGGTATTGGGGGAGGGAGGGCGGGGGCATGTGTGTGGGAAGTGTGGGGTGGTGGGTATGTGTGTTGGCCCTTGTGTTAAGGCTGTTCTGGCGTGTGTGTTGCGCGTGTTGAGAATGGTTTGGTGCCCGTGAGATCAGTGCACATGGCAGCTGGCACTGCTGGATGTGCCGGGGCTCTGCTGGTGAGTCTATGTGTGCCATTGTGATGCCTCTGAGTGGTGCTGTGCAGGGTAGTCTGCTTTGGGACTGCACAGCCAGCATTACCACACCAATGACTGCACATGTTACTGTCAGTTGGTTGCCACCGGCGGCAGCACATGACCATATGTACCATGTCACCCTGGGGCTCACACCTGCCACTGCATAGGAGGAAACTTGTGTCATTAGGTGGATGCTGACTTGTGTGTGTAGGCACTTGACACCATCCCAATGCTATGCTGTCCTCACTTGGAAGCAGCTGCTGGCGCCAACGCTGCACATGCTCCACCCCGCTGTGCTGCCCTGTGCTCCGTGCCTGCAGCTTCTGCCGTGCCGACACCTGTGCCTGTGTGAGGAGTGCTTCAGCCAGCTGCACAGCACCGGGGGGCCCTGCCCCATCTGCCGGCACCCCATAGAGGACATCATACTAGTCTTCTCATGAGCCGCTGCAGCCACATGAATCCACTCATTTGATAATTCAGTGTGGTGCAGTGCAAGTGAGTGTGTGGGTTGTGAGGAGTGGTGTGGCAGTGCTATCTGGCCTGTTTTAGGGGGTGATGCTGTCTTTGCCACATGTCTAAATTATTGTGGGATTGGTGTTGAGAAGCCTGGTTGGTTCCTTGGCGAGGTTGTGAGGTGCAGTGGGTTTCGTGGATGTGGCAGCTAGGGCGGCAGTGTTGCTCTGCAGCCGCCGCAGGAACTCAATGCGCAAAATGGCAGCTGTGAGCCGAAACGGCGAATGGCGCCCCATACACAATGCTTCAGTTCCGACGCGGAAAGTGTGACAATGAAAAGCATATGCGGGACTTTTCTTTGGTCATTGTTGCGTCGGGAGTGTGTACATGCATCATTGTCTGTTGCACTCTCCTGTACAACCTTGCTGCTGCCATGTGCGCGCATGTGCCAGTGTGCACCACTTACTAGTAGTACCTGTAGCTTGCATATACTTCAGTATGATTGAACAGCTGGGCTACGCAGATGCCCCTACATGTGTTCTATTCATATTCCGTCGTAGCCTGGCTCGTATACGCAGTATGCACCACCTCAACTGCATCGCCTCATGTGCCACACAGCTGTGAATTGCGAGGTAGGGACTCCAGGCGGGGTGTGTCCTACGGCGGGCCGGCCCGCCCGCACAGACGCTCTGCACGCCTCTCGACCTGGCTCCGGTTGTGGTGGCCCCTTCGTATGCCTGGTCGTGCTGCCCTTTAAAATCGTGGGGGACTCCAGAGAGCATTTTAATCGTGTACATGTACGCCTTAATTCTGGCTCTAGTGTAGGGGATGGGGGAGTGGATGTGCCAGGGCGTGGGATACTGGGAACTGGTTGGCGGGGAGCAGGGTGGCGGGTCCTGGGCTGGGTGGGGTGCGGTGTGTGTATTCATAGTCTTCTGCCATCTAGCGCCGATGCCTGGTGCTCAGTAGGCCGCTGGTTGTCACTTCCCCTATTCGCGGCATGCACATGCGTGCATGTTTGTGGATTGGTTTCTTACTTTTGGAAGGGCAGTTGGTGTGTGCTGCTGCGCAGCCTTAAGTTTGGGTCCGGTGTTGGCGGGGGGGCTGGGCGCTTTGGTGCCATGCGGCACTGGTAGTACCTTGTAGACCGCTACGGTATGAGTACTATTCGACTTCGTAGACCGCACCCCATGTGCACAGGGCATTCCGCGCCCCAACCGGAGTTTAATAAGAGTACATTTCCGCGCCCTAAGCGGAGTTTATATATAAGTACATGTACGCCACCACTATCGTGTGTTGGCCGTTTTTGTGTAACGGACGGTAGCGGTGCTCAGCAGGCTTACGTGAATCATGTCTGTGACAGCCCGGGCAACGTGCACACCATCAGCTGCCACACCTGCTGTCTACACCATGGCATCTGCGTCTGAGCGAGCGAAGGCGGACGCAGTGGCAGCAGGTGCGGCGCCGGCCAGCACCGTGGAGCGAGTCCGCTCATCCCTGCAGTCGCAGGTCAAGCAGCACATGAAGGGGCAACACCAGCTGCCCGACCCCTTTGCTCTCTCGGCGTACGCACAGCTACTGGTGGCGACGGGAGAGGACGAGGCAGCGACAAATGCCTTTGAGCAGGCAGTAGCTGCTGGCGAGGCAGCGGGGCCGGAGGCGGAGGAGACTCTGGCGCTCACCCTAGGCTGGTACGCCAGCCTGCTCGAGGGGAAGGGAAAAGTGAGGGCAGGGCCGGCTGCAGTGTTGTACAGAATGCTGCGGGCCAGTGATGGCGGTTGGCGTATATGGCATGCCTGCCTGCCTGATGTGCGCTGGTGCATGGCGCTCAGGTGCACCTGCTATCATGTCAAAATAAAAGCACGCAGATTCTTGAGGGTGGTGGGTGCGCAAGCGGCAGTGCTGCTGGTGCGTCGCATGCAGGGCAGCAGGCACGCCAGCATTTTTACCAGCATTTGACTTGCTGGTGCAGCCCCAGCTTGTGTGAACAAGCTTGCTGCTCAACATGCGTGCCTGGGCATATATTCCCATACCCTGGCATGACCTCCCCCACCTGCTCAGCAGTCCTAAACACACCCCTGCCGCCGCTGCTGCCACCACTTCTGCCGCCGCCGTTGCCGCCCCTGCTGCCGCCGCTTCTGTCACCGGTGCTGCCACCACAGGAGGGCGTCGCCCGCGCGGAGGCTCTGTACAAGCGCGCGCTGCAGCTGCGGCCACAGGACCCACTGTCCCTGGGAAACTACGCCGTTTTTCTGCACCGAATCCGGCGCGACATTTCCTCGGCGGACGCCGCCTACCGCGCCGCGGTCGCCGCCTTCCCCACACACGCCTCCACCCTGTGCCGCTACGGCGGTTTCTTGAAGCACGTGAGGAGGGATGTTGATGGTGCGCAGCGGGCCTTTGCAGCAGCCGTGGAGGCTAATCCGCAGCATGGGGAGAGCCTAGGGCACCTGGCGGTTCTGTTGCATGGCGTGCGGGGGGAGTTTGATGAGGCGGAGGGGCTGTACGAGCGGGCCATGCGCTGCGACCCGCACAACGTCAACAACCTCTCCAACTATGGGCTGTTTCTTGCGGAGGTGCGGGAGTTTTGCGGGTGGCGCTTTTGGCCTCCCCCACACACGCGTAAATGTGGTGATAGCTTGCATGTGGGTGGGGGGGGGAGTGGTGAGCGCGTGCACAAATTGTCGATGTCGTGCAGCCTGCACACTGATGCCACTTAGTCGTGCCTATGGGGAGGTGAGTCGCATGTAAACAATATGTCCAATGGATGTAGTGGCGGTGAGTACATGCCCCTGCATGTGGTCAAAGTGCTGTGTGGAGCGATGAGGTCTGAAAACTCAGCGTTGCGCTTACATCGTGCTGGGCTGGCACTCACACCATACCGCCACTGTCTCTTACCATCCCATCATTGCACTAGACATGCACCCCACAACCAGCAGGACCAACCGCCCCCCCCCATGCCCTTCTCCTCCTCCCCACGCAGGTGCGAAACGACCACGCGCGTGCGGAGTCACTGTACCAGCGCGCCATCACTCTGGACCCCACTCACGCCAACTCCATCTACAACTATGCGGTGCTGCTGGACAGTGGGCTGGGAGAGGTGGACAGGGCGGAGGCCATGTATCAGCGCTGCCTCAGGCGCGCGCCAAGGCACAGCTACGCGCTGTACAACCTGGCCGTGCTGGTGGAGGAGAGGGGGGGGCAGGTGAGGGGGGGATGGATTCATGAATGCATGCAGTGGATTCACAGCTACGCGCTGTGCAACCTGGCCGTGCTGGTGGAGGAGAGAGGGGGGCAGCTGGTGGGGGGGTGAATTCATGAATACATGCAGGTTGAGCACAAAGACCGGTATGATGCACACTTGCTGCTGAGCACAAACCACAGTATGCTGCTGAGCACACGGTGATGTGGAGGACGCACATATGCTGCTGAGCACAAACTTCGCCGTGTCCCACCGCTGCTGAGCGCAGGGCTGTGTAGAGGAGGCGCACTTGCTGAGCACAGAGTATGATGTGCATGCACCCGTGCTGCTGAGCACAGGTCGATGTACAGCAGGCGCACTTGCTGCTGAGCACAAACCATGATGTGCACCCTAGCCATTTAGCACACAGCGAGTAGAGGAGGAGCACTTGCTGCCGAGCACAATTGTTTTTATTATTTATTATGCGCACACCTTTGCTGCTGAGCGCACAGGGTGACGTGGAGGAGGCGCGCAGCCTGTACAAGCGCGCGGTAGAGGCATCACCAGGCGATGCCCTGGCGCTGGCGGACTATGGCAGGTTTTTGGCCAATGTGGACAGGGATGCGGAGCAGGCACAGCGCTACATGGAGGCAGCATTGGAGGCCGACCCCTGCTGGTGAGGTTCGCGCAGCGTGCACCTGGTACTGTAGGCGATGGCACTTCAGGTTCCCCTCCCCCCCTAAACATATGCTGCAGTAATACTTCGAAAGCACTTGTTGTAGAAGTATGTTGTTATAGAAGTACTTCAAAAGTTGAAGTACCATATGGTGCTTTTGAAGTACTTCAAACGTTTTTATTGAAATACTTCATAAGTACTTGAAGTGTTTGAGTAGGTGACTCACTTTTACTTGTGAGTGTGCAAGAATCCAGGTCAGGCATGTGGCATGTACCAGTGAAATGGCCGCGCCGTGGACCTGTATGGAAAGTCACAGGTGCACAATCAGCACCCGGAAGGGTGCCAATCAGGAAGACCGCAGCGGCTAGGACTCCACTTGGCAGGGCAGGTCATCCGCTAGGGCGCGGACTTGAGTAGTATGTTAGCGGTGCACGGGTGAAGTGTTTTTTGTGGTGCTGCCAGCCACCGTTTGACACCAACTAGGGAACTAAATACTGTGAGTGACTGCAAAACAAAAGCCGCACCAGCTACATCAACGCTGCCTGTGGTAGTGCTGAAGCTTTGGTGCCTGGGAGGATGTCGTTTCTCTCTTTCATATGCATATTGGAGTGATCCGATGAACCACGTGTCGTTCGCATTGCGCTGGGCAACCCTCAGCGGTGCTGAGCAGTGCTCATCGGGTGTTGACAGCTGAAACTCTCACCGCAAATATTTCTCGCTCAGTGACATAAGTCACACCCACGTGCAGAGCTGCATCACAATCAGAGCTGTACCCAGAGCTGTGCCACATGCAGAGCTGTACAGGGTGCAGCGCTCTATCACGTGCAGAGCTGTATCACACAAGCAGAGCTGTATCACCAGCAGAGCTGTATCACCAGCAGAGCTGAATCGCAAGCGGAGATGTATCATAAGCAGAGCTGCAGCACACGGAGAGCTGTATCACAAGCAGAGCTGTACCATGTGAAAAGCTATGGAATGAGTGGACCTTCTTAGCTTGTGTTAATTCCATGGCCATTAACACAAAGCCTGTGACAAAGGCCTGTGTGATTGCGCTCACCCACCCCTTGTGGCTATGTGCTGTGAGCCTGGCATGACCCTGCGCACCACGCCATGGTACAACTGTGCTGCTAGATGCCCCTGTGCACATCACCAACGGTTGTCCACACCAGTCAAAGTGTCAACTGCTCAGTGGGCAGGGGCTTCACACCCTGCTGCTGAGCACGATGTGTCAACCCTCCCCACCACCGCACCCCCACATTCAAACGCGCACCAACTGCACTGCCCACGTTCGCACACTCACACGTGGCATGACTAACGCCATGTCTCGCAGTGCGTCGGCGCTGTTCAACCTGGGCAAGATGCTGATTGGCACAACCCCATCTTCAACACATGAATGAACACTTCCACAAATGATGAACACATCCACAAATGAATGAACACTTCCACGTGGCATGACTAATGCCATGTCTCGCAGTGCGTCGGCGCTGTTCAACCTGGGCAAGACGCTGATAGGCCAGCGCACCAAGCGCGCGCGCGCACAGGAGCTCTTCACGCGCTGCATCGAGGCAAGGCCAGACCATGCCGGCGCCCACCACTGCCTGGCGCGCATACTGCTGGAAGCCGCGCCCCTGGCGGGAGTGGGGGCTCTGCCCGCCAGAGGTCAGTACTACTACTAGTGGCACCTGATCTCTGTGTGTGACGCAGGGCTGCATCGCGGTGATGCCATGGGTACTTGGCGGTGCTGCAGTGGGCAGGGGTCACAGCTGTCGCTTGCTCTGTTTGGCGCACCTGAGTATGTGACCTCTGCTTTTGGAGTTCTATTGTTAACTCCGAGTGCGCAACACGAGTGCTGTGGTGTTAGCGGCAGCAGCTCTGCTGTCGAGTCGTGCTGCCAAGACGCAATGCCTAGTTCTAGTACTATTTCAAAGACACATCACGAAGCTGAACACGTGTTGTATGGCACCCCTCAAAAGCTGCTTCACGGACCACATCACACCACCATAAACCTAGTTATGGCACATGCCACAGAAATGGGTATATCTAAGCCCGGGGTGTGCTGTGGTGCCGTTCCCTGTGCCTCTTACTTCTGCTCAACAGACCTGAAGCGGCTCAAGGGTCACTATGAGGCGGCGCTCAGTGCTGACACCTCCAATGTTGACCTCATGCGCGAGTACGCGTCCATACTGGCGTACAGCGGGGCAACCAGGTCAGACGCACAACTGCTCATCGTTCAGGAATAGCAGGCTTTTGCGAACATGATACTTTGAAGTATGCCACATGCATGGCATAGTCAGACTTTTTTTCATTTTTGCATACCTACAAGGGGCACACATACACATAAGTAAACATTAGGATTGCCGGCATCGTAATTTTCTGCAAAATTACTGCGTAATTCGTAGCATAATTTCGCCGTAACCTTATAACACTTGCAACATCTTCCATAATGTTTTGTGCTCAGCACGATACGGCCATTACAAATGCCACGGCTTCGTAGGCTGCTGTAGGCATCTGCAGCGGGTATGATGGAATTACCGTTGACCGCAATGTCCCGAAATGACGATTCCGGCAACCCTAGTAAACATGCTTCAAATGCTGCTGAAGTACTACCTCAGATGTTTATAGGAGGGATGCAGGGGCACCGAAAGTTGCTTCATCAGTGCACGAGACGAGAGGGAGGAATTGTCAGCCCGCTTGCAGCAGCACCACCACCAGTGATCCATCATGGTTACTTCGAGTTGACAATGGTGCAGCCATGCCAGTGCAAAGAGGGGTGTGACCGGCTTGCACCCTAGGATGGTTGCTGACCGCGTCACGCTTGCAAGTGCAGTTAGTGCACACACGTAGCCCATCCTCCTGCCTCAGAACGCCGCTGCCTTTGTCAGCGGCACAGTGCCCCTGGTGCACTGACAAGTGCGCATACTACAGTAGTACATGTCAGTCTCCAAGAGCATACATTATACTCCAAGAAGTAGTCCCCAAGAGACAAACATCGGTGTACTGCGAAGTATACAACTAAGCATGTATATGCCCCTACATACCTGTACGCACACACACACACTCACAGACATGCTGCGTCCACCTGTGCATCAGCCCAGCACTGCACGACGCGCTGCGCCACACGCACCGTGCGCGAGTGACTGCAACTTCACCGGACGCTCATCCCTCATGCCCCCCCCCCCCATGCCGTACCCTCCTGCCCTTCCTCTGCGTGTGTGTGCTGTCCCTCGTGATCATGTGGCTGCCAGGGCGGACATTGCCCAGTCGGAGGCTCTGCAGAGGCAGGCGGAGGCCGCCGCACTCAACCCACAGCCGCCGCAACGCAGCAGAGTGGTGCGGGACGCGCACATGCGCGTGCGGCCGCTGCCGCGGGCGCCGCGGGTGCCACCTTGAACTTCAACCACAAGTTGAACTTGGCCTTCAACTACAAGTTGAAGTTGTTCTTCAACTACAAGTTGAATTTGAGCTTCAACAAGGTCTGACTCCAGTTTACTTGTTGCAGTGCACTGGTGGTGAGCTGTCTCTGGTTGGCTACTGCTTTGGAGGTTCGGGCGGCCTGGCTGGTGAAGCAGCTGGTGTGCTGCGGACGCACAGCTGCGGCCCAGCCATGCTCAGTTCAGCTTCGAAGTTGAAGTCCAAGTTAAGGTTTGCCAGAGCGAGGCTTCGCTGCTGCTGAGCACTGCAGTGGCTGCACCCAATTTGGCTGGTAGTTCCAGTGCTCAGCAGCGCTAGTGCACAGGGGCTGCTGGGTCTACTAGTAGCAAGTGGTGCCTTTCGCCCAGTGGCAGCAGGGGCCTCTGCGCCCAGTCTCAACACAAGGGCAGTTGCGTGTGCGCCACTTGTGAATGGCAGCGCGTATGAGCAGCTGTGCAGCAGCAGTGCCACTGGCAAGTTTGTGCTGAGCATGCAGGCGCCTCACAAGTGGTAGCAGTGGGGCGTGCACAACAGTGGGTTGTGCCCACATACTACTAGTAGTGCTCTCAGCGGGCCGCAGCGTCAGCGTGGCCACCCTGGTGCCAGTGATATGGGGTACCGTAACGCACGGCAACTCGTGCTCACCCGTCATGTAGCTACATTGTACCATATGCACATGTACTCAACTGGTTTACCACACCGCAGCACATGTGCCTGCCAGCCACAGCCATGGCATGCTGCAGCTGCCTGTCCATGCTGGTACAAGTGCAGGCACTGATGTATGACATGACAGTACTGGCCTGGCGCCTGAGCAGCTGGTGCGCCAGTGTGAGCCCCGCCCCTGCATTTTTAATTGGGAAAATGTGCTGTGTGGGCGCCGTGTAAACACCACTGGTTGGCAACACTGCGATGCTGCGCGAACGCGTGCAATGCACATGGCGTGTGTGTGCTCAAGTGCCCATGCGTGCAACCAGTACTGTGCTCCATGTGGGGCAGGCATATACCAACCGTATCACATCACTCACTCATGTAGTCAAGTCACTGTGAGTTTGTGCTTGCCAGCACACATACCTGGCGGCACCTTGGGTGAATTACCCAGCCAAAGTAATAGGTGCTCGAATTGCCACACTGTGCTGCAACGAGCATGCACAGTGCTGGCAAGCAGGCAGTTGGGTGAGTGCCTTGTGGCATTGTGTGCTAGCCACCTGTGTGGCGGTGGGTGCCAGCCACATTCAGACCCGGCACTGTGCATGCTGCTACACATCCAGAGGCGTGGGCAGGCCGGCCCGCCGTAGCATATGCCATATACTTCAAGTACATGTATAGGGTACCGCCGCCTGGAGTCCCTACCTCACACTGCCGGGCGCTATCAGGCAGTACATCAGTCATTGCAAGCTGCCAGTGCGTGCGTGCATTTCGACATGACATCGGCATGCCATAAACGCCAGCACAAACAGGCAGTGCCATGACACGTAGAGTGCAGCACCATGCATGCCACGGCAGGACACCACGTGCACTTACAAACATGTCGCCAGTTCCCTGTCGGACGGTCACTGGGTTGCACATGTACACTGGCATGTACTTCGGCCAAGTGTATACATGTATATTGAGGTACATGGGCATATGCGCTCGGCCTGCTCAGCTGCTAACTGTGGACATGCAGCCGCACAAGCTCGCACTAACGCACAAAGCACATGCTACCACACACACGCCTGGCGGGCTGCAGCATGTACTACTAGAAGTATAGCGAGTGTGCGCTGCCATCCACAACTCTGGCGCACCAGCACAATTTCAAGCACTCTGACTGATGCCGAAAAAGCAGGCTTAAAAAATGGGTGGGTTTCCAAGCCAACCTGGAAGTGGGCGGGGGGGCGCCCACTGTCAAACGTTAGGTCAGCCTTGAAGTAATGCCCGGTGCACAGAGTGCGCACGCTAGCCGGCACAGGGCAGTGAAGCTGCACACCAGCCAGCGCCAGCTTCTGCAGGTGCGGAGGCAGCGCGTCTAGGTGCAGTTGCGGCCTGGCCATGCGAGGGGCAGCAGCCACGTCTACCCAGCATGCCAGCTCCAGGAGGCTGGCGGGCAGGGCAGGCATGCGGCAGTCCGCTTGCAGACCCAAGCCACAGGCGGCGCAGGGAGCGCGGCAGTGGCGGCAGATGGTTGTTCCAAGGTGTGATGTGTAGGTGCCGCAGGGAGGGCGGCAGTGGCGGCAGGGCATGCTCACACCAATCCACCTGCAACTCTAGCAGCCGTGATGGCAGCTGCTGCAGTGCTTGGGCAAAGCGCCAGAGCGTGAGTTTCTGCAGCCCCGACGGCAACGGGCCAACCGCGCGCAACTCCCCCCCCAGGTAAAGCTCCTGCAGCGTGTCTGGCAGCAGGTCCAGGGGCGCAGTGCCCATGTGGCTGTTGAGGTGTAGATGCACCAGACCGGGTGGTAGCACCCCGGTGATCAGTTCGGTGATGTCAAATTCACCTACTAGGGTTTCGCTGTCCACCACAAGTGAGCGCAGCCCTGGCGGCAGCTGAAGCGCGCTCCTATTATCGAAGGCGCGGCAGCTGAAAATTTCCAGTTCTTGCAGAGTCTCCGGCAGCACCATCCCAGGCGCCAGCTCCAAGCCATCCAATCTTAGCGTCTTCAGGCAATGCGATAGGGCGCGCGCTACACCCACGCTCTTTGTGAAATCAGCCTCACCGTCAATAGTTGGCACCTCCAGAGAGAGGCTGCGCAGCCCCGGTGGCAGCGCCAGCCCAGGCACCAGGTCCACAGGTAGGTCGGTGCTGAGCTCCCGCAGGTCCGCAGGCATGGCGGCGAGGATGTTTCGCGCCGCCACCTTGCACGCTGCCTCGTCTCTTGCCCAGGGAGACCGGACGCCGTCGCTATCCTGGTCGTCGAAGAAGAGGTATAACTCCTGCAAGGATGCGGGAACTGCGCTTAGGTGCCCTTCGAAGCAGTGCAGGGTCAGGCGTCGCAGACCCCCAGGAAGCTGCAAGGGGTTGGTGGCGGTGGCCCAGGCGAAGCTGCCTGTCAGCCGCAGGAGGACGACGGTGGGAAATGCGAGGACGCTGGACGCCACGGTCTCAGGTAGGACGTCGGCATGCAGCTGCACCTCGAGAGGAGGGAGGACCGACCGCAGCTCCCTGTTTAGGCTCCACCCCTCCTTTGGAAGTAGGCGCTGGTGAGCTGCGATTGTGAGCACTTCCAGCACCGAGGTGCCAGAAGGCGCTGGCATGGCTGCGGTTCTCATGCTCTTGGCGCTTGCTGGTGCTGTCAGCATGCTGCCTCCGCTGCTGTCTCTCTGCTGCTGCTGCCTTGCCCCTCCTCCCTTGCCTGTTGCCAGCAGTGCCATCTTTGAAGGAGGCTCTTCACTGAAGAGTCTTCAGAGACTCGGTCTTCAGTCACTCTTCACCCTCCAAAAGTGGCAGTTGGGACTTTTGCTGCTCAGCGTCTAGAGATCTTGCATGTCATGATCATGGGCGCCGGGCCACCTGCTTGTAGGGAGGCGTGCTACAGGCGCCGCCAGCCGTGGCACTAGCAGCACCAGCGTAGCGTGGTGCGGCTGGCTGTCCGAGCGCGAGGCGGGGAGTGGGGGCACTATGGCGAGCCTCCGCAGCAAGTACAGTAGAGGTGCAGCCTACAAGTTCCTGACTGGAGCGGCAACGGCGCCCACAGCAGCACCTCCAGCAGCAGCACCAGCAACAGCGTCAGTGGCATCAGCCAGGGTGCCTGCCGGTACTGCGTCTGCCGTCAGGACGCCGTTGCAGCCAGCCAACAGAGACCTGGCTGCGCCATCGGCTGCCCGTGCCACCAAGCTGCACCAGCAGATAGGTGCAACGGGCAACAACACAAGTATCACCAACAACCGCGGTGATAACAGCAGCACCGGTGGCGCAGGCGTAAGCGAAACCTACCACTACCAAGAGCCCGGGGAAGCAGAACGGGCGCAGGGCAAAAGGGCGAGGGCGGCTACTGGAGTTGCCGCTGGTGGTGCTGCTGCGAAGCCCGAACTGCAGCAGGTGCTGGAGGAGCGGCAGGACCAGATGGGGTTGCCACTCGAGCGCAGCCCCAGGCCCCGCAAGCAGCGCAGGCCGGGGGGGCTGGCGGCAGCGCTGGCGGAGGAGAAGCAGAAGCAGCAGAAGCACCAGGATGAGGTGGCAGTGGGCTGTCAGCGAAGTCCGGTCAAGCAGAAGGCGGGGTGGGGTGCCTACGTGCCGCTGTTGTCCCCCGAGCAGCAGCAGGGGCTGGCGGCACACCCTTCCACCATTACGGCAGCCTCGCTGCCAGCAGCAGAGCACGGCAGCGACGGCCGTTTCCAGGACACAGGCATGGGCAGCTGCTACGGCAGCACCGGGGAGCAGCAGGGGGTGATGGCGGTAGAAGGGTCACCGGCCCCCGCCGAGCGCTCCGAGCTGAGCTTGTGTCTGTCTGCGCTGAGGGGCGATGGGGAGGCAACAAGCACTCGCCAGCACCAGGGTGGTGGGCACAGCAGCAGGGACCTGGCACTCGCTCTTGGGCTGGACGTGTCTGTTGACGGCGACGATGACAGGTGGGCGTGTGTGTCTCTCTGGAAGTGCAGAGAGTGCGGCAGTGCTGGTGTGGATGCTGCTGCAGCAGTGCAGGCAAGGTTACGTGTTGTGCACGCACCACGTATTGGCAGAGTGTGTCATTGTTTCTACTGTAGGCGCAGGGGACCTTGGCTGTCACACACTGACGCTCTATGTAGCATTGCAATGTGCCCCAATTGCTGTTGTGCCTTGCCGCACACAGGAAATGGCAGCACAGCCAACCTTTGGGCGTCCGTCCCTGAACAAAACAACTGCCTACCCTGATGCTGCTGCTGGTGCCGCTGGTGCTGTCACCGCTGCTGCACCACGCGCCGCAGCCCCTTGGAGCAGCACAAGGGAACACACGAGGGTCTGCTGTTCACGGTGGTGCAGGGGCTGGCAGCGGTGGGCGGCGACTGCGATGTGGGGGAGGAGTGTGTGGAGGCGCTGCCCCATGACGTTCAGCGCTGCCTGGGGCGCCTGCTGTGTGACCGCAAGCACCATGTGGAGGTGAGCTGTTGCGTGTATGGCACCGCTGTTGGTCGAGGCAGCAGCATCCTAGCTTTGCTACAGTCGGTGGTGGGGTGTGCTTGCAACGGATGCTGTACAAAGTTATGCCATGCAGTTATGCCGTGGTGGGGTGACAGGGTTGAGGGTTGTTGGCGGCATCATGTGGCAGACTGTAGATGAGTGCGTGGGCAGGCAGACACCTGCTCTGCCTTCCCTCTCCCCAGGGCTTCCCCCCCAGACCCCCAGCAGCCCTCAACCCTACCCCAAGTTGTTGCGGCCTGCAGCTTGCTCAGCCTGAGCTCAACACAACCCTGCCCACCCCCCTCCACTACATGCACAGCCCACACACCGCCGAAACCTCTTCCAAATTTGCGCTTCGGTTACAAAACTGTTACAGTCTGTGGAGGCGCTCACACAGCACCTGTCTGCAATAATCGTTCCAGAACGCGTTTGGTTATGAAACCGCTACAGTCTGCTACACACTGTTCCAAAACGCCTGTCGGTTACAAAAGTGTTACAGTCTGTGGAGAGGCGCGGACGCAGCACCTGCCTGCAAACAAACTCTTCTGAACGCGTGTTTCAGTTGCAAAACCGTTACAGACTGTGGAGGCGCTTTTGCAGCACCTGTCTGCAACAAACTGTTCCGAAAGACGTGTCGGTTACAAAATGACTACAAACTGTTCCGAAGCGCATGTCGGCAACAACCTGTTCCAAACGTGCGTGTCGGTTTCGAAACTGTTGCAGTCTGTGGAGGCGCTGACGCAGCACCTGTCGGCAACACACCTTTACAAAGCCGTTACAGTCTGTGGAGGGGCTTACGCAGCACCTGTCTGCAAACAAACCGTTACAAAACCGTTACAGTCTGTGGAGGCGCTGACGCAGCACCTGTCGGCGGCGCGGCGCGATGCGGAGGGGCAGCGGCGCCTGAGAGAGGGGCTCGCAGCGCAGCTGGAGGCGGAGCGGGCGGCGCGCGCCGGGGCGGAGCAGAGGTGGGAGGGGGCGCAGGCGGCGCACAGGCGCGAGCTGGCTCGCTGGGGCGAGGAGAAGAAGGAGGTGAGGAGGGGGGGGGCACAAATTATATGTGAACAAGCTATATGTGCGCATTGTACTAGCATGGCCACATGCGATTTCAACACAATTGAGGTGTGCATGTGGCATACCTGTAAACAGGTACGTGTTGTAGGCGGCACACAGGCGCGAGCTGGCGCGCTGGGGCGAGGAGGTGAGGGGGGGTGAATGTTGTAAATGGGTGAGCAAGTCATGGTTGGCGCGTATGTATGTGGGCGTGAGCTGGATATGTACTACTAGTAGTATGTGGGCGCTGGAGCGAGGAGACGAAGGAGGTGAGGGGGGGTGGCCGCGAATGGTGTGTGAGCAAGCTATACATGCACATTCTACTAGCATGCCCACATGCGTTGTATGTACATTCTACCAGTTTTCAACAGATTTGAGGTGTGCGCGTGGCATACTTACAGGCATGTGTTATAGGCGGCCCACAGGCGCGAGCTTGCGCGCTGGGGAGAAGAAAAGAAGGAGGTGAGGGGGGGTGGCGCTACCCAGTAGTGTAGTGTAAATACGTGAGCGAGCCATACATGGCGCCGTGCGATGTACTTGAAGTATGTGTAGGCGCGCTGGAGCGAGGAGAAAAAAAGGAGGAGGTGAGGGGGGTTGGCAACAAATGTAATGTTAGCAAGTTGTGTGTACATACATGCTGCTAAAAGCTACATATGCCATACAGTGCGGCGCACATGCGGCGCTTGTGTGTGGCCTGCCCACATAGGGTTTCAGCAGGAATGAGGTGTGTGTGTGGCACATGTGCTAAAGGCGGCGCATACACGTAAATGGGTACTCTGGCACGAGGAGAACAAGCAGAGGGGGCATGCTTGTGGTGGCTTGCTGAGCACTGCTGAGCAGTAGTTCTTCTGTGTTGGTCCTGCGAGCAGGCGGTGTTGCTGCTGCATACATACTTCAACCATGTATTATTGTGCTGGGGCAGGGGTATGTATACACATACTTCAAGTACTTGTACTTCTTGAAGTACATGTACACTGAAGAACAGAAGTAAAGAGAGAGATTTTATTATCATGTGTGTGCCTTCACAAATGACGGTCATGTATCTGAGCGGTATGACATTGGCGGGCTGCGGTTGAGCAAAATCATGGCGCTTACTGGCGCGCCTGCCACCTGTGGCAGGTGCTGCACTGTCTGCTCGGCAGCGAGTAGGTGGTGCTGCTGGGCACAAATGACATGAACGAGTCTGACAAAAAGAGTTGTGTGCTGAGCGCAGCTGCTGCTGCGCACTGCCCCCATGGCGCTGCTGCTACCATGTCCATGCTTCATACCCGCAACAAAATACAGGGAGTGGGTAGGCCAGGGCACTGCACTGCCCAACTGGTGCTACCACCACGCACGCATGCAGCTCACCTCAACCATGTGCTGCATCTCAGGTACCGTGCAATTGAGTCTGACAAGGGGGTCTTGCTGAGCACTACTGCTGTGCACTGCGACTGTGGCCCTGCTGCCACACGTAATTCAGTTCCTGCAAGAAAGCACAGACGCCAGGCTGGACACACCCGTATTGCTCACTGGTGCTGCCATCACCCATGCGGCTCACAGAACCATAAATGTACTGTCGCACGTGTACCTTGCTGTGGGTGTGTTGTGTGTTGACGCAGCTCAACACGCAGTGCATAAAGCTCAGGCACAGGGATGATGCATACCAGGCCGCCGTGCACAAGAAGGAGATGGAACTCGACAAGCTTAAGGTGCGTGCGGTACAGTATGGATGCCATGTGTGCACATGCATATATATCTGCATGTTTGTTGTAACGCAGTGCTGCTGCGCACACGAAGGAGATGGAGCTTGACAAGCTTTAGGTGCGTGCTCTACAGTATGGATTGGTATTAATGTGTGTGTACAGGTATGTGTATATGTCTGCATGACATGTCGTAACACACTGTTGCTGTGCACAGAGAGGAGATGGAGCTTGACAAGCTTAAGGTATGCGCTGTACAGTATACTTGAAGTAGATGCCATGTGTGTACATACACTTGTCTGGACGACATGTCATAAATACAGAATAACATTGTACAGGAAACGCGGCAGTAGTTCAGGGAGCATGAGCCGCATGATCCCAGCGACAAGCGCAAAGTGCCCAAGCATTTTCAACTCACACACAGGTGCGTGCGCAGCTGCTGTGGTTGGCTGCCCGGGGCAGCGCAGTGCTGTATTGCTCGGAGCAACAGGGCAGCCCTTGAGTACAAGCACAGTTACATCACAGCAAGTTAAAACAGCTCATGTCTGTGATGTAAGCACCTGTGATGTAAGCACCTGCCGCCTGCCGGCCCTTCGCCCTCGGTCGGCCTAAAGGTGCGTCAACTGCCATGCGTGCTTCCAAAGCGCATGACATTATTTTTTTGCCGCGGCTTGGGCTGACAGCTTGGTTTTTCTTTGTGCTGCCGCACCTGCGCTGCATTTCATGTGTGCCTTTGACCAACACTGACGACAGAACACCCTGGGGCAGAAGCTGTTCCGGGAGTCCACCAAGAGCAACACCAGCGGCAGTGTCATGGAGCTCAAGGTTTGCCGCCTGGCACCTGCACATATGTACATGTATATTGAGCCACAAACTTCAACATCAACTTCAACTTGCTGGCCAGCAGCATGGTAGCAGCAGCAGAAGTCCCACGCACGTGCCTGAGGATGCCCCTGTGCACTGTTGCACCTGCAATGGTGTGCACTGCTTGTACAGCTTAGCGCAGCAGGAGCAGCTGCTGGCCGCCTCAGATGGAACCGTGCTGGACTAAACTGACGCATACACACCTTGTGTGTCCATCCAACGGCATGGGGGGGGGTGAGGCTACAGCAAATACTTCAGAAGTAGAAGTAAGGGCGAGCACTTGTGGTGTGCCCGGTTGATAGGGATGGTCACTGGTTTGGGAAAGTGGCATGCACTTGTGGTGTGCGATGCACAGTTGATGCGGATGGGCAGAGGTTTGAGAAAGTGACACACAGTAGATGCTGCTGTTACATCAAGGTGACCCATTGTCCACTTGCCCTACCAGTTTCTGGGGCACCTGGATGCCTGGACAGTTTCCTGTTTCTTAGGTGCTCCTTTGACATTCCACCAACGCCGGTGCAATTCCCTCCCCGGGCAAACCTGCCATGTTGTTGAACCTTTCGGCTGCTGCTGCTGTTGTGCCATTCGGTTGCCGCTGCTGCCACTCTCTGTGTGCCGCAGTACAAGCTGCCTGCCAGCACAGGCGGAGGTGGCGGTGCGCTGCAAGTGACTGCTCTCGACCACTACACCGCACGCGCAAACCAGAGGCATGCTGCTGAGCTGGAGGAGGAGAACGCCAGGTGACCAACTACTCTGACTATATATACTTGAAGTACATAGCATGTGGTACTTGTAAACCAGAGGCATGCTGCTGAGCTTGAGGAGGAGACGCTAGGTGAGTGCCCGCTTACAGTGTGTCAGTCAGCGGTCGCGAGCTTGTATACAACAGCATGTATGTACACAGACAACAGCTCGTAAACGTACAAACCAGAGGCATGCTGCTGCTTGAGGAGAACGCCATGTGAGTGCCTGCCTAGAGTGTGGGGTGGTAGTCAGCGGTCGCAAGCTTGTATACAGCAGCTTGTACACATACGACTACAGAGCTTGTATGCAACAGCATGCACATTTACATACAACAGCATGTATGTACGTATACAGCATGTAATGTATGCATACAACAGCATGTAATGTATGCATACAACAGCTTGTAACATACAGCTGTAGGTGGTAGGACAGCAGTCACAGGGTGTGGTGCTCGCATGCGTCCCTCAGAATAATTGTGGCTGCATGTGGCACTCAGTATTTCTGGCCATATGCTTGTGTGAGAGGGTAACTATGTCATCGACAAGTATATACTTCCAAGTACTACGAAGCATGTACACATCCTTGTGGGCAAGATGTAGGAGACTACTGTGCATCGACACGTATACTACTGTAGTACCTGGTAAACTTCGAAGTGTGTTGTACTACATGTACAGGTATGTAGACAGTACACATACATATACCTCCAATTTTACTAGGTGGTACGTATACATAAACTTCGAAGTATACTTCATATACTTTGAAGTACTTTGTAGTATGGTACACGTCATAGGACAAATGGTCACACTATGTGTACATGTACATCACGCCAAGCAGGGCGCAGGGCGGCATTGGAGTGCCAGCAGTGTGTCTCTCTCACTGCCAGGTAACATTGTCGTTTCCAAGCCTCCTCACATATGGTGCCCGACAAGCGCAGGACATACTCTGGCCGCTCCTTGTCACTCATTGCCTGCCTCCACTGCCAGTATTGGCTGATGCTGTGCTGCGTGTGTGTGTGTGTGTGCGCGCGCGCGCAGGCTGCGTGGTGGCATGGGAGCACTGGTGCAGGAATTTGCAGAGCTGCGCACTTACCACGCCAGCCATGCCGGTCAGTCGCGCACTGTGATAAACGTATGCCGTACACATACAGGCTTGCAACACAACATGGATGCTGCTATTGTGTGCGCATGTGGCATATATGGGTCTTATTTGATGGCCTTGCGTTATTTCCAATTTTGAACTGAGTCATGAACCTTTTTTGGAGAGCCATAATGTGACAAACTACGGACTTTTGCAACACTACCTGTGACGCATAAGCGCGGCACTGCCTTGCCTGCAGCGCTGCTCTGCACAACAAGCCCTCAATGAGCTGCCTCTTGGCATGATGAGAGAGTAGGTACCATGCCATGCCGGCCGGTGTCCTATGCTGCAGCAGCGTCAGTTGCGTGACAACAACCGCCGTTGGCACCACCAGCGTACAGAAGACCACCTGTGTTTGCGCACAATGAGTCATGAAATATGAGACCTTCTGGCGCTTGCTAACGGGACTGCCGGTCTTTTTAGTGCTAACCGAAGGCTGCCTGCGCGCTCACGTGTGCAGAATGAGGCATTGGAGCACTTGCTAACGGGGCTGCCGGTGTGTGCGTTGTCACTGCTGTGTTGTTACTGCTGTGTGTATGCATTGGTCCTGCTGTGTTCTTGCTGTGTGTATGCATTGTTCCTGCTGTGTTGTTACTGGTGTGTGCATTGTTATTATAATAGATGTGTACTGTTGCTGCTGTGCCACAGACCTGAAGCTCTCGAACGAACAGGCGCTGGCAGCAGAGGCAGCAATCGCCAGCGGCAGTGCACCTGAGATTGTGGAGGTGCGCTGGTGGTTTGGTACCAGATCACAGTCACAAACGTCAACCACATGACCTACCTACTGTTCTTCTCACTCTGTAGTTCGTTTGCCATGCGTTGCCGCTTGCGGTCGTTCACGCAGCGCACTCTGCACCTGTGCCACTAATCATCGTTTCAAAGGGCTGCTGGTGTGTGCTTTGGCGTGGCCTGTCCTGCTTGTTGCCTACACGCCAAGCTTGACCAGAGCAACAGCTCTCTGGCTGTGGCTGTAGCTGCCGCTCACTGGCTTTCTGCACTTGCATTGCTGCTGCTGTTCTGGTGTGGCAGGGCATGCCTGTTGAGTGGCTCATGCAGCAGCTGGGGGAGCCCATGGGCGCAGCCATCGCAGAGATGCAGGTGTGTACATACAATCGCATACCATGTGGGCACGGCTTTCCGCGCTCCAAGCCTAGGCCGATGTCTACATACTTCAGAAGTACTTCGAAGCATATTTGTTGTACACATGCATTGTACTACGTAGTACATACATACTGTAATACTTGCTGAAGTGTCTATACACATGTACTTCAGCACTTTAGTAAAAGTATATATACCTGAATTTTAAGCAACCACCTTTGGCTCAACACAATGGCGTGGCAATTGTGGCTCGCACCTTTTGGGCAATTTGCTGCACAATGGTGGGGTTGCTCTTGCAGCCGGCATTGCAAGCACGGCTGCACGTGCACACGCCACCAGGTACGGTTACAGGACTTAGGGGCGTTTCCACCATGCCTTTGCCAGAGCGTTCTTTGTTCAAACTTAGAGATCTTCACATTCCGTGTTTTGCGGTGCCATTTGTACGCCGTGCCTCCAGTACTGCATACTGCAGTAATTGTTGCAAATGCAATATGCCATCACCCAATAGCAAGCCGGATACACACTTCCTAATAGTCAAAACAACCCCCCCCCTATCCATTTGCAACATGCAGGGTTCTAGGCCCTCTTCTTGCAGCTGACCACCTCCCACCGCTGCACCCCTTCAAACTCTCACGGCTGCCACCTGCCATCTACAACATGCAGGGCTGCAGGCTCTCTTTGCCTGCGGCTGACCACCTCTCACCGCTGCGCTCCTTCAAATCATCACGATTTCCACCCGCAACAGGCCAGCGTGAGGGAGATGCTGCAGCGTGCCGCCGCCACCGCAGCCCACGCCTCCGCCACCGCCGTCCCGCGCCAGCAGTACGACCAAACGGCAGCCGCGCTGGCCCAGGCCACGGCACTGCTGCAGCGCCAAGACCAGCTGCTGTGCGAAACAGTGGAGGCCTCCCTCGCCGCGCCGCCGCCGCGCCCCGCTGCTTCTGAGCTCACCCATGACACCGCGCCACTCTCACTGAGTCTCTCAGAGGGGGAGGAGGAGGGGTGGCCCAGGGCACCAGCGGCTATGAGCTCGCGGCTGAATGTGTCGCTGCCGCCGGCGTCACCCGCGACCGCCCGACTGCTGGCGGGCCTGGGAGTCAAGGTGACGCGCGGCGGCGGCGGCGGCGACAGCCACGACTGCGAGCTTGAGTAATGGCTGCGGCGCGGCGGCGGTGGTGGTGACAGTAACAACTGTGAGCTGGACTAGTGGCTGCACGCAGCACTCGGGCCTGGGAGTCGATGCGGTGCGCGGCGGCGGCGGTGGCAGTGGCAGCCACGACTGCAAGCTGGAGTAGTGGCTGCGCGGCAGGTGGTGATGGGCAAAGGGCAGGATGCTGTGGCAGTGGCGGCGGCAGCCACGTGTGGAGGCTGGAGTGGCTGGGCGGCATCGGCACTGAGCAGCTACGGCAGTGGCGGCGACAGTGGCGGCGGTGGCAGCAGTGGAGGTGTTGTGCCCTCATGCCACGTGGGGGCTGTGGGGGCGGTTATGGGGGTTGGATGCGCACAATGTAAAGTGTTGGGGGGGTAGCAGTGCATGCCAGGGCTGTGGGCTGCTGTTAGTGCATGCAACTGCAACAGGGGAATGGGGTGACACAGGGCGCGAGCGCAACTGGGGGTATGGTGGGCTGGTGGGCTTGAGCGGATATTGTGTTGGGGAGGGGGTCTTGGCAATGGCTGCAGTGGTGTGACCTTACCCTTTGGTGATTTCTCAGGTAGTTCACTGTGGGCAGGTTATTCCCTGAATGTATGTGTACCATAAAATCATTCATGCCATGCAGCGTATCATTGCTGTGCTGCTGGCGTGTCCATGTGCCTGTGTTTGCCTGCATTTGGGATTTCCTGCATTTGCTCATTGGCCCATACCAGCAAGCCCTCCACTTGTGCATGCTGCTATATGCTCTTATGTGTACTTCTGAAGTCCTATTATATACTACTAGTAGTATGAAGTAGTATAGATCAACATGTATGGTATACATGTATATATATTATATAGCACTGCAGTACATGTATCCATGTGTGTGGCATGTCTCTCACATTTGGAATGGCATGTCTCTCTCAGCTGGGCATAAGTCCAAAACAGTGACTTTGCAGGCGCCACAGCTGCGCACAGCAGCAGTAACAGCAGACGACCCATGGTACACGCAGTGCGTTCACACAAAAGGAGCCAGAGGATAGATAGAATGTGCAGTGTATGCTGTGCATTTGTGCAAATGGCACCAACGCGGAAGAGCAACAGATACCGCTGCGTGGTCGCGCAGCCACTGCGCTGCAACACCAGCGCACATTGACCACATCCGTCACGTACATGCTGCAGCCGTGAGCTATGCTTAGCACTGCGGCAACTGCACGCCAAACAGCCACCAAAGACGGGCAGCACTGACTGCGCCGCCTCTCTTGCCTTAGGCGCACCAAGCAAACACACATGTGATGCGGTCGCACTACCCTACGCCACAGCACAGTGGTGGGTGACCGGCAGCAGCAGTCGCCGCGTACTACTGGCAAAGGGGAGCCCCAACAGCATGCGCTCAGCAGCAGCACCGGGCTCAGCAGCAGCACCATGTGCTCAGCAGCAGCATACCATACGGCACTTGCTCAGCAGCAGCATACTTTGCTCAGCAGCAGCATACTTTGCTCAGCAGCAACATACATGCTCAGCAGCATCAGCCCAGCGCCTTGACTGCCGCGTCGATGTCGTCAGCAATGGCCTTGAGGCCCTCCCACTGCTCTGGGTTGAGCGCAATGCCCTTCTTGCCAGGCTTCCACGAGCCTGTCTTCTTGTCCTCGTAGAACTCACGGATGTCGATCATGTTGTGCCCCTTGAACGAGCGCACTGCGGCAGACGAAGGCAGCAGCACAGCACGGTCCAGCAGCAGGCCCCCAGGCTTAGGGGTTAGCATGCTGCACTAATGTGGGGTAGGTACCATGCGCCTGTGGCTCCTAAGGGCTGCAACACCAGCCAAGATGTACCCCCCACACAACTTGCGCATTGCAGCTGGCATTTCACATTCAGAAGCTGGCAGCACGTCAGATTAGGGTTGGCACAGGCGTATTCGGTATATACACGTATACACGTGTATATACGTATATATACGCGTATTTGCGTTTTTGGGCCCGTATTTAGGCGTACGCGCGTACATGGCTTTGTCGCTCACAGAGGGGCAGCGTGCGGTGTCACACGGCGGCGGGCGCCATGGGAGACGCTGGGGACCCCCGGGCGCGACTTGCTTAAGCCGGTTTAGGCTCTGTTGACGTGGGGCGCGACCAGAGCGGGCAGGCAGGGCTTCCGGGTGGAGCAGCTTTGATGTGATCACCGCTGCTGTTGAGGTGCCGTGCTGTCGCTGCTC
>JAULBY010076427.1:0-31382 GCA_032358315.1 Ophiocytium majus
GGCGGCGGCGGCGCGAGGTGTGGCGGCGCGCGTCGCGGCGGCGGCGGGAGCGCGGCTGCGGGCGGCGCCGCGTCCATTTCGTCGAGCGGCCCAATGGTCTGCGCGAAGGGGGGGAGACACGTGGGCCACAGTGTCGATTTTCTCTTTTTTGTGTTTGTGTTTTTTTTGGGAGGGGAGGGGTGCTGCTGCGCGGACGGGGGCAGAACGCGCGGGCCGCAGTGTTCTGCTCTGTTGTCTGTGTTTTTTTTTGGGGGGGGGGGTGGCAGCAGCCGCCCCCAAATGCCAGGCGGCGCTGGGCAAGTGTCTGTGGTGGTGACAGGGGCGCGGGAAGGACGCGGCAACTCACCTTCACCCAAATGGTGAAGTGGTGTCCGCGCTGGACGCTCCAGCTCGTGGCAAACCGGTCCGACAGCGGCTGATTCACCTCCATCTGTGAAGCGCCGGCAGTGGGGGCGGCGGCGTGCAGAGCATGACATCTCGTTTCAAAGGCAGCAACGGCTGGTGGTTGTCCATGGAGTAGGGGACGCGGCGCATGCGCATTCTCACTGACCGCCACACTGTGTTGGTTTCGCCGGAGTGATGGCGCAGTGCAGAAGCATGTTGGCAGGATGGTGCCAAGACACGAGCGTTGGAAGGCAGGGGTGGGCCAGCAGTGCTGGGCGGCAGGTCGTGGCTGCGACAATCGTACACATGCATGCCAGCGGAATGAAGGGGGGGAAAAAATCAATCCACCCCTAGAGGGCCAACACACGGTTTTATACCCTGCATGCACTTGCAGTGGCGGCTGGGTGCACCATGTCACGCGCACTCACCTGTACAAAGGGAAATGGCATGTGTGATGCGTCCCATATTTTTCGAAGGTCGTGGTAGGAGAAGACGCGCGCGCCCGCGCGCAGACGGTGCAGCAGGCTGCATAGAAGCGGGTGGCACGCCGCTGCTACGTCCGTCTCCAGCATTATGATGTCCGCCTGCTCAGCAGCAGCGGGTGTGGCAGTTACAGCAGTTGCGCTATTAGTTGATTACGCGCGTGCTCAGCAGCAGGCGTGGCAGTTGCAGCTTTGCGTGGTTGGCGACTGGTTTACGCGTGTGTGCTCAGCAGCGGGTGTGGCAGTTATTGCTTTCGTGCGGTAAGCGGCTGGTTACGCGTGTGCTCAGCAGCGGGTGTGGCAGTTACAGCGCTTGTGCGGTAAGCGGCTGGTTACGCGTGTGCTCAGCAGCGGGTGTGGCAGTTACAGCGCTTGTGCGGTAAGCGGCCGGTTACGCGTGTGCTCAGCAGCGGGTGTGACAATGACAGCCTTTGCGGGCTAGCGGCTGATTACGCGCGTGCTCAGCAGCGGGTGTGGCAGTCAAAGCTTTTGCGCGGTGAGCGACTGGTTACGCGTGTGCTCAGCGGCGGGTGTGGCAGTTACAGCTTTCGCGCGGTCAGCGCGATGGTACGCGTGCGCTCAGCAGCGGGCGTGGCGGTTACAGCTTTTGCGCGGTCAGCAACCGATTACGCGGACGTGTGTGCGGGCGCGCAGTGCGGGTTGGAGACAGCATTACGCTGCACAGGAAGGGAAGGCATGCCACCTCTCAAGTTTTGGTACTGTCAACAGAGTTAACCCCATAGGAGCGGCGCCTCGACACCTGCACGCGCTGCAGTGGCCCGCCAAGCACGCCTTCGACAGACACACCATGTATGCCGCCGCTATCGCCCCCCCCCCCCCCCCCCCCCCCCCCCCCCACGCACCTCGTGCAGCCGCGGCGCCGTGAACAGGTTGCCGCACTCAAACTCGAGGCGCCGCATGGGGGGCTCCTCCGCCGCCGCCGTCGCAGCAGCCGCGGTGCCGCCCAGGTGCGCCAGCAGCGGCGACGGCCGCAGCGTCTGCAGCGCGATGGAGCGGCCGGGCGCGTGCGCGACGACCGAAAAGTGGTCCGGGTACAGGCCCGCCAGCGCCAGCAGCGCGCGCTCCGCGAGCAGGTACCGCGCCTGAGTGTGGTGTTGAAGTTGAGGAGTTGAAGTCAGGAGGATTGAAGTTGGTGAGTTGAAGTTGGTGGGTTGAAGTTTGGGGGCGGCAAGGGGCGGCGCGGGGCGGGGCGGCGGCGGGTCAGAGGGGCGGTCGCAATCGGCGCTGCTGGCGGTGGTGTGCGGCGGCTGTGCTGAAGTGCGCGTGTGCAAAGGCGCAGCTTGAAGGGGGAGGGGAGGGCTGAGAGGTGTGCCATGCCGCTGCTGCAGCATCCGTGACACACAGCAGGCACAGGCAACTGAGCCCGCCAACCCCCCGCCCCCGCCAAAACAAAGCAAGGCCGCCCCAGCACATGCAAGTGGCCATGTCACGGGCGGCCACTGCTGCAGCGCTCCAACGCAAGCACACCCGTACCCCCGTCGCTGCTCTCATAGGTTAAAGTTGAGAGAGTTGAGGTTGGGTCGCCCACCTGCGAGAGCTCGACGCCGTACACGCGCGACAGGTGGGGGAACTGGAGGAACGCCTGCATGGCGACCTTGCCCGTGCCCATGCCGAGGTCGTACACGGCGCGCGCGCCGCCCGCGCACAGGTGCGACGGCCCCAGCGCCTTGTTGACGCCGCGCGGCAGCAGTTCTCCGTAGAGTAGACTGCCATTCACCTGCAGTGTGTGTGTGCGGGGTCATGTTGTTGTGTGCGCGCACACGAGGTGGTGAGAGAAGCATGCGAAGAGGAGTCAATTGGCTGCGTCGCGGCTGCGCGTCGCGCTGAAATGCTGGGAGGAGTTTGTGGTGTTGCTGAGCGCGGCCGGAAGCCTCACATGCGCAAGGTGGCAGCAGCAGCAGCAGCAGCAGCAGCAGCGCCACCCCCGCCAGCAGCAACACAAGCACAGCGGCAGTGGCGGCAGCACCAGTGGCAGCAGCGTCGCCGGCAGCCGCACTAGCAGCGGTGGCAGCACCAGGCACAGCAGCGGCGGCAGCAGCCGCAGCAGCGGTGGGCGCGCAGCGTACCTCGCGTGCCGCATCCCGGTCCGTGTCAGTGACGCACAGGTGGCCCTCCGTCTTGTGTCCCGTCTCCTGCACTTTCCCTGCGCGCACGTTTTCCCAACGAGGTCAAGCGTAGCAGACGCCGGAGTGAGATTGGCGTGGTGCACGGGTGGGCGTCACGGGGGGCGGGCGAGCATTCATGGCCCACCGTCAGTACCTGCTGGGTTCAGGTTCAGTGCGCGCCAGTGTCTAGGGGAGACTGACACTGTCTCAAAGTGCAACATGAAGTTTGTACTTCAAGTAGTACAACGTAGCACAAGTCCAGAGACACGGGGGTCACCTTGAGGTGGAACGCGTGCGTACTTGGTTGGTGTTGCACTTGTATCTGCGTGCGTCAGGCGTGGCACATGAGCAGCATGTGCCATGTGCTTTTAGTGACCGCAGCTGAACAGCCCCACGGCCATACATGTTGACCCTTGGACGCTTGTTGCAGTAATGGCACTGCTGCACCGTCCCCCATAGCTTGTGCACTTCCTGGCCGGCAAACAAAGCCACTACCATATGCTGTTGCCACAGTGAACCACCCAACATGATGCTGCCGGTGCAGGCGTGGCGCCATGCAAGTGCACCAGCTTGCCACGCTGAGCAAACAGGGGGGGTCTTAGGGGTCCGCAGCTTCCGCGGCTGCTGCTGAGCAGCAGCAATCGCTCAAGTCAGCACTGCAATACTGCCTCTTTTTTTTCAGCGCCCCCCCCATTTCATGCATCCAAGCTTCACAGTGCTGTGCAACCAAGATAGACCACCTACGCAACGTTACGCAGGCGGGGCGGCATCACTGTCGGGAGCGCAGCACCACCACCAGCGCCTGCCGTCAATGCCAGCTGCAGCATGTGGGGCTGGGGTGTGTCGCCTGCCGCACTTGTCATGCTCTGCGAGCCTCCGTGAGCACGCAGGTATGCACTGGACGCGTTCACCACCGCATAACTCCATTCCACTTCGCCTGCATTGTACAGGCGTCCCGCCCAACACGCCACCGCCGCTGCCGACAGCACGATGCGCTGCCCCCTTCTGCTCCCCCTGACGTCTCCCAAACAGACGCGCACACCGTTACCGGCAGCGCACGGTAGTGCCACAAACCCCAGGTCGTAGTGCTCAGCACTGCCCCACTCAGAGCATGTCCGGTATGCGGCCCCGCACTTGTAAACCCGTGCAACGCCCGCTGAGCGCCTGCTGAGCAACCCCCCAAAACCCCACACAAAATCTGGCCGGAAGTGGGCCACGCCTAGTTTTATGTGTGTTTTTGCGGCGCGGCCTTGCGAGGCACCAGCGTTGTGGCTCTCACCGCAGCACACGCGGCGCCACAAACACACCACTCAACCGCAACCGTGACACAGACCCTCGCAATGCTCAGCGGCAAAGGCGCGGACCCCGAACATGGTGCTCAGCAGCAGCAGCTGTGCTCAGCAGCAGCAGCACCTGCGCTGAGCAGCAGCACCATCAGCAGCAGCGGCCTCAGCGCGCGCACCCCCCGCAGCACCGCACGGCGGCGCAGCGCACACTGCGTCGCGTCCAAAAGGCTCCACACCATGGTCAGCGGCCGCGGGAGAGCGACACTGCAAACGCGTGCTCAGCAGCAGCAGCAGCAGCGACAGCGGCGGCGGCGGCACTCACCGCCATACGCGTGGTGCAGCGCGGACTGCGCGGCGCAGAACTCCGGGGACAGCCGCTCCGCGTACTCCCAGGGCTCGCCCAGGGGCGCGAGTGCCGCGCCGCGCGAGGCCTCCGTGTCCGGCTCCTTGCACTCCTGCATGCCCGCCGCGCCGCGCTCCACAATGTAGAACGCCGCCGCGCGCATGTCACTGCAGCGGCGGTGGCAGCGGCGGCAGAAGTGCGCGGGTGAGATGAGACATGGGCGGTTTTGGAGGGGTTCAGTGGCGGTGCCCGGGGTGGTGTACATTAACTGGCAACTTGGCATGCTGACAACCGCAGCCCTGCCTCCGTATGCGAATGTCGTCGCAAACCAAGGTAATAGGAACCCCTACTGACTCTTGCTCAAAGTATGTCAGCAGTGCGCGACGAGCGGACGCATGTCGCCGTGCACACATTGCGGTGCCGCGCGGTTGGCAGACGCGCCAGCGCCAGCGCCAGCGGCGGTCGAGGGGTGTGCCTCTGTGCCCCCCGTACACACCGGCGGGCAACCGGGGCGCGGCGAAGCGGCGTTGGGTGGCTGACAGCCACCGCTCGGTCACACGCACGCATGGACAGGCAGCGCTGCCGCGGGCGCGCAGAGCAGACAGGGGCAGCGGCGGCGCTGCCTCTGGCAGCACTGTGCGGCGTACTGTGGGTGGCTGCTCACAGCGGGAATAGTTTCACAGGCGGGACGAGTCGAGTATTTCGAGTAAGAGTATACTTGCCTCAATCACAGACGAGCAACATGTGTACTTGGTCCCGCCACAATAAGTGCAACGAGTGCAACAAGTGACACTTGTTGGCTGGTGGAATCCACAACGAGTGCAACAAGTGGCACTCGACCGACGACGACGAGTGCAAACGAGTAATGAGTACCTGGTAAATTACTTGGTTTTCGAGTGTCGACTTTGAGTATCCGCTGATTTGCGCCCCTACCACATTACTGTGCTAGATAGTAGTGCCACACAGTGCATGCGCAGCTTGGCGGCACCACGCATGCACGCATGTTCATAGAGAAGGCACTGGCAGCAGCAGAGCATGAAGCGGCCATGTCAAATTGCATGGAGTGGACCACTGGTGTGGTGGATCAACTGATTGTGACTTAGCGCCAGGCACAAGGTTAAACATCATGCATGCGCTTTGACAAAGCGCACGTCATTGACTGAAAGCAGTTGCAAACTGCAAGGTAATATGAATTTCAAAGGTCCCAGCAAAGGCTGCTACAGTAACTACAATGCTGCCGTACCTCCGACATGACACACTACCCAAAAGCAGCATGCTGCAGCAACAAGAGCAAGCACCACCAGGGCGCGTAGCACGCCTCTCCATCTGAATCGTCAGAGCATGCACACACACCCTGGTCCAGTGGGTCTGCACCAGCGCGGGTGCAGGTGGCCTGGCTGTGCAGTCCAGTACTGGTATTGCCAGCTCCACGCACAATTTCGTAAATACTTGAAATGATACTCGTAGCTTTGAGTATTTCACTCCATTGACGAGTGCACTCGATCCCGGGCCCGATTCAAGAACGAGTGCTACGAGTGCCACTCATTTGTCACTGAATTTAACAACGAGTGACACGAGTCCCACTTGTTTAGGTTAACCATTCACATCAAGTATCGAGTGGCCACTTGTTTTGGGCACTTGACTTGGTTTTCGAGTGAGTGTACTGGTCGGCACTTGACCCGTCCCGCCTGTGAATAGTTTGCGCGGGCATACGGTGCAGAGGCGCACGTGGCTGTCGTGGAGCGGAAAGTGCACTGCCAGGCCGCGCGCCGGTGCAGAGCAGACGCCCTCACCAGGCACTGCGCGCGCTGGCATGCATCCCATGCATCCCAGCGCCAGCAGTCGAACCAATTTACCTCCTGTGATGAGCCAACACAGCAGCGCCAGGGTTCCCTGCCCAACGCGCACCAGCCAACCAACCGCCCCAGAGCCCACCTAGCCACCCCCGCAACCAGCGAGCCCCGAGCGCTCCCAAAAACATTAATCATCTTCGACCCTGCAAAGAAAAAACACATGCACTCACGTCCAGCGCTGAGCGGCGGTGCCGCGAAACTCCAGCAGGTGCTGCCCGCAGCCTCCGGCACCGCCGCCGCCGCTGCCGCGCTGCGAAGACCTGCTGCGCCTGCCGCCCGGCGGCTGCGGCGGCGGCGGCGACTGGTAGCGGAGCACGCGCGCCTCCTGCCACTCTCGCCCCTCCACCAGCATGCTGACGCGGCAACCTACCAGTCCGCGGTTGCTCCACGCCGTCTTGCGCACCATGTGCAGCTGTGGTGCGCCGGGGGGGGGGGGGGGGGGGGGATGAGGGGGGGGCAGCAAGTGTGCCAGGGGGGGGCTCAGCGTAGAGAGGATGTAGGTTGCGGCTGTGGCGCACACTAGCATGGGTGGTGACAGCTCGGTAAGGCATTGCTGATGCACTGCGATGCTGCGAATATGTGCATGTGTTGCGTGACGCATGTGGCACGTTGCAGGTAGTGCCTCGCCTCATGCGACCGAAACACAGCAGACTTGCAGGCAGCATGGCCGCCCGAGCTGGCAACTCCACGCACCACGCCCTCTACTGAACAGAACAGAGGCACGCAAGCAGTGCCAGGCCAGCTGCCACTGCAGTGATCCACATTGCAATCCGAGCTGTCGCTGGTGCATACTTGAAAGTATTTCAAAGTATTTTTCTGTTGAAGTTTCTTCCGACTGCTGCTGGCGGCGCACCTGGAGCTCCTCCAGGGTGTCAGCGGTAATGCCGCACTCATAGCACACGTGCCGGTGGCGCGCGCCGTCGTGCGGCATGGGCGGCGGCGCGGCGCGCGCCGGCGCCAGCGCTGCCGCGGGGCCTGCTGAGCACAGACCGGCAGCGGCAGCGTGCGCTGAGCAGAGGCGCTTGCACTGCTGGTGCGCACAAGCGTGGAGGCGCGTCATGGTTTCCGTGTGATTTTAATGAAAATTTGCACTTGTGGGCGTGGAAGAGCGCAGCTCTTGCAAGCCTGCATGAAGCAATGGCCATGCCCGGCTCGGCACAGTGCATTATGGCACTGGGTTTCAGGGATTTGCTGTGTCGGAACAGGGGGACGGGTGCCTGCTGGCCAGGCGGCGGCAGCGGCGTGAGTACAGGGGGTCGTGGCAGCTCGACAACAGCGATCTCCGATTGCAAAATCTTGAGGCAGCATGGTGAGGTCACATGTTAGGCATCGGGTACACTGCACCATTGAGGTTCGCTGTTGCAGGTGCACGCAACAGCAACATCTCGCTCGCGAGGTAGTTGTTCCAGCGCCGGAAGGACCGGGTGCGACACCGCGTGCAGGACACCCGAAAGTCCTGAGGTACCGACCACAGTGAGCCGAACCTGCACTGGGACACGCGCGTGCTGCTGCGCCTGCCCGCCAGCACCTCTCGTCGCACGCACTCCGAGACCACTGTGAGGGCGCCAGGTTTCACTGACCAACCAGTGGGAGACGCAAGTGCTGCAGCGATTTGCTCACCTGCTGGTGCCGTTCCCTGCGTTCCCGGCACCTCCTGCATCACCCACTGCGCTGCAGCTGCAGCTGCCGCCCCGCTCGCTGCCAGAGCTGCTGCTGCTGGTGGGCGGCGACGCGGCAAGGCAGCAAGTCCCGCCCCCGCCCGGCTCCAAGCGGCTCCCTGCTGCGCCACTCCCGAGGCCGCAGGCGCCGCCCTGCAGTCCAGCGCGCGCAGCAGCCGCAGCGGGAGTAGCAGCAGCAGCAGCAGAGACTGCATGACGGCCCAGCGAGCGCCACGCACTCGCAGCATCGCCGAAAGCGGCCAGTCACAGTCACCCCACAGTCAGAGCCGCCCCCCCGCCGCCGCAGCAGCGCGCAACGCATGTCAGGGTGCGCGCTCGGTTCATTGGCGCCTTTGGCCAGCCGCGGGCCGGCGGTGGCGTGCGTAAGTGGCGGCGCAGCCAGCATAGCAACTAGATCCTCTGCCGGCACCGGGCCATGCGACGCAAAGCCAACGCGCTGCCTCGTGCCCCGCGCACCCCGAGGGTGGAGCAGCGGGGTCTGCAGGATGGTGTGCGCGTTTCCAATGATCTCCCAGCCTGCGGAAAGCAATTTGCTTGTGGGAGAGGCGCTAGCAGCGTGCCTGGCAACAGGTGTTGGATACTCACCTTTGCCTGCGGCGCTGAAGCCCCCCCCCTGCTCTCCTTGGCAGCTGTGTTCTAGGTGTACATTGGTGTGTCTGTGCTCTCGGCAGGGCCGGGCAGGCGCTCTTGGTATGTAGGGCGTGTGAACGCACCGTCTCCAGCAAAGGTCGAACGTGTGCACGTGGATTGCCGTTCAGTGTGAGTGCTGAGCAGCGATCATGCCCCAACCCTGCGGGCGGCATGCGCGCATGAGGTAGGGACTCTAGACGGCGGCATATCCTAGGGCGGGCCGGCCTGCCCACTCGGACGCCCCGCTCGCCCCTCGAGCTGGCTCCCGTTGTGGTCCGGTGGTGGTGTGTGAGCATGCAAATTGCCATGCATCATGAACCACCAGTGTTATGCTTGTTCACTGGCATGCTGAGTGTCACTGAGCAGGGTCGCCGTCTCCTGTCACGCTTGGCCAGCTGATCGAATCGAAATGCAGCTACAGAGCACCACACCCATCACTATCACCAGCAAAACAGCACGAGCGCACAAAAAAGGCCGCTTGGCACTCTGCATGACTCGCAACTGTACATTTGCAGTGAACAGCCCACTGCGCGCAGTAAGCGCGGCGTGCCCGCACTTAACGCAGCACGCCGCGCCGCGCCGGCGGCTGGCCGGCGCACGTAAATGGCTAACACCCCCCCCGCCCCATGCACGAACAAACGCGTGCCTGTACACTGAGCGGGGCCGACATGGTCGTCAGCGCAAGCAAAAAGGTCCGCTGCTGCTGCCGCCCACTTTGGACTCACCCCCCCGCCCCCCTGCCACTCCTTAACGTGACGGGCAGCGCCGCTAGCCGCGCGCCCCCTCTTGCTGCAACACCTGCTACTAGTAGTGCGGGGTCAACCCCGACCCAGGTCATTGCGCTTTTTCCTTTTTTGCGGACTTCTTGGCAGATTTTTTGGCGGACTTTTTGGCGCTCTTCTTTTGTGCCGCTTCGTCGTCATCGCTGCCCTCCGTTGCCTCGTCCGCGCGCGACTTCTTGGGGGTGTTGCCCGCGTCCGCCTCGCCCCCCTCGCTCTTGCGCTTCTTGTCCTGCCCAGCGCAGTACACGCGCGTGTGCATTGTACATGACACATCGCCCATGGCGCGCGTTAACATGTGCATGTGACATGCTTTGGGTGGTGACCTTCAGCAAGCACGCAGTCTTTGGTGCGCGTGGGTGCTGCCCGTGTAGTCCTGCTCAGTGCAGCACACACGCATGTGCACTTTATGACACGCTGCCATGGCGCGTGTCAACACTGGAATGTGACAAGCCTGGGTGGTGACATTCAGCAAGCAAGCGGCCTTTGGTGCGCGTGCGTGCTGCACCCCGTGGCCCGTGTCAGTTGTGACGCTGGCTGGCAACAGGTGCATGCGGCAATGAGGTAGGTGGTGAAGTGCAGAAGCGGCGATCAGTGAGCGCGGATGCTGCCGCAGAAAGTGCTGCACACAAGGGATTTCCTGGGTAGGCAGGGGGGCATGACAGCACGGCCATGACTGACAGCTACTGCCGTTCGCACCCAACGTAGAGTGCGGACAGACCATTGAGCGCCGCAAAAAAGCCAAACAGCACCGACATAACCACAAAACCACTACCACAGCGGCTGGTGACGCGAGAGCGTGTACTCAGCAGCTGCACACACAACACGACACAACCGCCGCAGCCCACCTTCTTCTTGTCCTTCTTCTTCTTCTTTGCGCTGGCGTCGGCGCCGCCCTCGTCGTCGCTGACGTCCATCGTCACGCCGGACGTGGTGCGCAGCGAGTCGCCCACCTTCTTCATGACGTCGATGTTCTTGCGCGGCGCGTCGCCTGCGGCCATGGGGACACACGGCAGCGGCGGCACAGAGGAACTGTGGGCGACTGGCCGCAGGTGCAATGGCACTCTCACACGGAATGCCAGCCCCCCCAAAGCTGTGCGGGAATGGTGGCTGCAGGAATAGTGGCGGGAGCCCGAGGCACACACACGTCACATGTGTGCTCAACAGCATGCATTGCGAAGCATGAGCTCACATTACAGCCACACGCAAGACACACCACAACCACACCCACACAAACGCGCACGCGCAGTGCATGCGCCGCTCACCCGTATCGTAGAAGCGCAGGCGCTCCTCCACCTGCTCGCGCAGCTCCTCGCCGTACTTGGTGGTGGGCTCCTCGATGAACGAGTCGATGCGGCTCGCGATCGCGCACTTGTTGGCCAGCACGCGGCTGATGCGCCCCTTGTTCTTGGCGCCCGCGCGCCCGATGAATGTGCTGTGGTAGATGATGCCGTACCTGCGTACCACATGTGCACATGATATGCATACATTAGTTCATGTGTGTGTAGTTGAATATTACACACACCATGGAGCCGCGGGTTGTGTACAGGGGCAGAGCACAGACGGAAAAAGGGCTGGCGCCAGCAATCCCGGCGACTCGGCCGCCGGCCGGGCGGCTCCAAACTCTGACACCCGCTGTACATGTGAATGTGTAAAAAAAAATGCTCAGCCCGCTGTGCAGGCATTCCACAGCAGTCTTGATTTGAAAGGGATGAAAACCCTTGTGCCGGTAGTTCAGCCCGCTCCTCAATTCATGAACATGATTTCGTATTCTGCAACACCGGAATTGTCACTCTCAGTTGGTAGCGCACTCCGTTGCGGGGGGTCGGCGCAGGGGGGGAGGGCGTGCAGCGGGTGGCGCGCCATCCCTCATTTGGGGGCTGTTCACGCAGACTGCTACGGTACTTCATATTGGAGCGGGGGGGGGGGGGGGGGGGGGGCGGCGCGCACTCAGCGCGCGGAACACCATTACTCACTTGGGGGTGTTGCCCTTGGTCTTGAGCGCGCGGAACAGCGCCTTCTCCGCGCCCAGGATTTGGACGGTGGAGGCGGGGCACTTGGCGAGCGACGTCAGGCTGCCCGCCTTGGAGATGAGGCGCGCTGCGACCGTCTCGCCGATGAGCGTCGCCAGGTTTGGCGCGACCGTGCCCATCTTGTCCACGAGGTACGCATACAGGTCCTGGGAGCGTGGAAATGAACGTGGAAGGGAATAGGCAGATGGCCGCGCGAACGGCGAGTGGTGAGCTCGGTGTGCGCACAGTCGAGAGTGCTGCGTTTTGTGGTTATGATTGATAGAGGTGTCCCACACCACATTCACTTGTTGTATTTCGTTTACTTGAAGAACTACTGCAGCAGTATGTTCTGAACCGTGTTTTAGTGGTGTTGGCTGAAAAATCGTGCGAGGCGCGTTGAAATGGGGGGGATGGAGTGGCGTTGCGCTGCGTGCGCACAATCCGCCCGCACCACACCTCAGGACTACACCACACAAGCGCCAGCACCGTGCTAAGCCGCAGCCACTGCAGCTGCCTGCCTCCACCGCAACCACTTGCACTGCCTACACGGGCTTTGCCAGGCCAGCCGGTCAGTCTGGGCCCACCAGATACACAAGTGCTCGGCGGCAGCAGCAGCAGCCGCAGCAGCACCAGCTGCAGCAGGAGCGGCGCCACTGGCAGCAGCAGCGGCGCCGGCGGCAGCACCAGCGGCACCAGCAGCAGCACCAACCGCAGCAGCAGCGGCAGAACCAGCAGCACCAGAAGCAGCAGCAGCAACGGCAGCAGCAGCGGCAGAACCAGCAGCGGCAAAAGCAGTAGCGGCAGAGGCCGCGGCACCGGCGGCAGCACCGGCAGCGGCCGCGGCACCGGCGGCAGCAGCAGCGCTCCCCCGCTCCCACCTTGCGGTACTCCGCGAGCTTGACCATGCGCTCCGTGAAGGTGACGACGTTGCCCATGTCGAGGGGGGACGCGTCCATGCCCATGGACGTCTTGCTCGCGCGCTCGACCGCCGCCGTCAGCTCCTCGTCCATGACAATGGCGTTAAGACCCGGGAGGCGCTCCTCCGTGAGGGTGTGGCGGTCGCCGATGTACGCCGCGCAGCGCGCAAACATGTAGTTGTCCTGGGGGAGGCAGCGGCGGCACAGTGGCGGCGGTGGCGGCAGCGAGGCTGCCACGTGAGCGACGGAGGCGAGTGCCACAGAGGCAGGTGTGTGGAGCGGTTGGGAGTGCGGGCGGGAGAGGCAACACCACCTTCTAAATGCGGTGCTGAGGGTACTTGGCCGCGTCGGCGGTGCCGGTCTGAGGCGGACTGGCAACACGGCAGCGCAGCCATTCTGCTGCAGGCTGCACATGCGTGCATGAAACGTAGCTCAACAGGCTCCCTGGCAGCGGCGCTGCCGTGCCCCTGGATGGTGGGCCAGCGCGCTGTGCACCCAAACTTCAACATGAACTTCAGCTGCGGCGCACCTTGACGAGCTCGCGCAGCTCCGGGAAGTGCCAGCAGTACCACTCGCGCACGCGCATGGCAAACGTGTTGAGGTCCTTGTCCAGCTGGTCGAGCAGGCTGATGGACTGGATTATCATGTTGTCGGACCGCGCCGGGTTCATCTTGACCTGGGGAGGGGTGCGCATGAATTTCATATGAATTCACAGTCCATGTGTGGACGTGGTTTTCGGTGCCACACCAGGCGCGGCGGGGTCAAGGGTGGGTGGAGGGGCGGCGGCGGCACGGGGACGGCGGGGGGGCAGTGGGCGGCAAGCGAGTGAATCAGCAGCAGTTGGCTACTTGCGTACACGGCGCGGCAGTGTGGAACTAGGCATAAACCCTCCCCTGACTCACAGTTGGGCACACACAGTGTTGCCGTTGTGGACAACGTGCCCGCTCAGGTTGCTGTTGAGTGCTGGGTGCCTTTGGTGCTTTCTCAAGTTCTACGGTCCAAGTGCAAGTTGAAGTGCGTGAAGTGCGTGAGGCGGCTGTCCTCAGGTCAAAGTGAAGTAAATATGGAGTCCCCACATGAAAGTGTCAGACTTGCAGAACTATGGTCATCACAGGAGCCGCCTGCACGCACTTTGAACACGCCTCACCAAACCACACACATTGTACAAGCCACAAATTGCAGCACAGGAATGCATGGCGCATGTACTGGGGCCATGCAGCACCATGGGCAGTCCTACGCACAAGAAATGTATGCCAGCTGCAGTGGATGGCATACATCTACAGGCATGCCAGTGCAGCCGCATGCATGCAGGCGCCTGGTGCACCAATGCACGTGCTCATGCAACGCTGCGCAGCGCACCTGGTGTGGTGCATGGCGGCACCGCATGGCATGGGCGGTGCTGGGCGGTGCCAGTAAAAAGCATGCGCACACGTGCGCCTAGGGCAAGTACAGTGAGTTCTGAATGTGTGCGGTACTTCAATGTTGAACTTGCCTTGGAGCGCGAGTACGAGTGGCCCAGGCCCAGCTGCGCCTTCTCTGCCATGCCATTGTCCAGCTCCTTCACAAACCTGCAGCGGCATTTACATGACAGTTGCATGACAGTTACACACTCCCGCTGGCAGTTACGCAGCAGCCACATGACAGCTACACACTGCCGCGCGCACACACTTGGTGTTGGCAGGTGCGGAGCAGGTGTGTGACAGACCAACGAGGCCGCAGAGCAGTTGCGGTAGCAATACCCGTGCCATGTGCCATGCGACCGCTGAGCACGCGTGGCTGCTCTCAAGAGAAGGAAGGGGATGTTCGCAGGCGCAACGGCCCACCGCCGCGTGGAAAAGCACGGACCGATGGGTGCTTTTTGCCGCGAAGCGGGGCGGGGGGGGTCGCGCGGCACCTGCACAGCGCCACAATGAACGCCAACACACGCTCCATTTTGAAGTGTGAGCTGGGAACCGTATGAAAGCTGCGCCTGTGCGCGCAGCCCCCCCACCCCCCGCACCAATCTACGCAGCCAGGATAAGAGCCGTGCCCGCAAGGGGGCGCCCCGTGAAGGGCGCCCTATGGCATGGCTCGCAGTACAGGCTGCGTGTGCAGTGGCAGGCGGGCATTTTGAACTTCATGCAAGTTGAAGCTGGTGGGTGTGGCGGGCGGCAATGTTGAAGCTGGCACAACCGGCCTCCACCCACAAGGCGGCCAGGAATGGTACTGGGGGGGATAGCTAAATCACATGCATGTGTGACGTGTACAGCATGCAGGCACTGGTGAAGCGCGTGCTGCCACATAGGCCTGCTGCCTCCACACAGCCATGGAGCCGGTTGCCATAATCGACAGAAATGTTGACACAACACCGTGCGATGGTGCAACTTTGCCGCAGCAGCAGACCTGCACCAGGGTGCGGTATTGGTACCACCCCAGACGCTATACCAAGACAGTTGCCTCAAGACCACAGTCCCACACCTGTGCACACATGTTCACCACCGTGCTGCATAGACGGTGCGGTGCCTGCGAGAAAGAGCAGTGGCGACTGGGGCACGGCCGCGCGCGCTCTCACTTTGCAAAGTGCAGGCGCACGCCGCGCAGCACCTCCCGCACGGTCTCGTCCGACTTGCACGGGAAGTCCAGCGCGCCCTGCACGGCCGCGCCCAGGTTGGGCTCAATCACACCCAGGCTGAACTTGGCGCTCTTGCCCTTCTTCACCTGCTCAGCAGCCGTGCCGCCAGAACAGATAAACAGGTGCGTTTGTCAGGGCGATTCGTATGTGATGATGCACAGGGGTGTGTGGTGAACGGATGGGTGCTGACGCGGTTGTGGAGTTGTTGGGGTGTGCCAGAGTGGTGTGCACGGCGGTGCTGGTGGTAGCGCCAACACCAACACGGGCAGTGCGCTGATGCGGCAGTGCTGTACGCTGCAGTGGCCATAATTATGATGCAACAGGAACATCTGCAAACACTGCCCAGGTGTGCCCTAGCGCAATCACTGCTGAAGCCACCTGCTGGTGCGCCGCTGCAGCAGCAGTGCTGTTGCAGCACTTGCTCCGCAGCTGTGCGACAGACTGCTGGTGGCTGCCCTGAGCAATACAAGTGTTGCCGCTGCTCTTCTTAGCGTCCCCATCATCTTGCCAGAGCCAGGGCTTGCACAGACAGGCAAGAGCTCTGCAGCAGCAGCACCAGCAGTAGCAGCAGCACGGCAAACGCTGCAGCAGCCAGGCAGCAGGCAAACACGCCCCATGACTACACCTGCAGCGGCGCCTCACCTTGGGCAGGTTCATCTCCAAGAAGTTTTTGAGGTCATCCGTGACCATCTGCTCCGATATCGCGTTCATGTTCTCCAGCGCATTCTCAGCGGATGTGAAGGGCTGGAAGGCCTTGAGCCTCACGGTGCCCCCAAACTTGCCATAGTCTGTGACCGAGGCCTGCACCTCCGCCAGCAGCCCCCCCACCTCCTCCACCTCCTTGATATCGAAGAGAGCGTAGCCTGAGGCGCTCTCGTACAGCACGTAGAACGCCTGGGGCGGCAGGTCCGGCAGCACAGCGCAGCAGAGTTGGTGCACGGTGCGACATGGGAGCTTGTGGCTGGCTGCTGCTTGCTGTCAAGGATTGGGTGGAGCAACTGCATCCACAGACGGGCGGGCAGCAGGTGGGACTGTGGGGGTAGCGCAGCTGTGGGGAGGCTTGCATAAGACTTACCATGACGGTGGTACCGGCCCCAGTGAAGCCAGGTGCTCGCACGCCCCGGCTAGGCTGCCGTGGTGAAGTGCACACAGCTCAGCTGTGACAGCTGCACAGTGCTGCAGCCAGCAACAAATCAAGCGTGCTATACATTCAGTTGAAAGGGTCAGCATGTGGGTTTTCCCTACAGTAGACCCCCCCCCCCCCAATTTGGTGCCTGTGTGACAGGCTGTGTCAGCGAGCAGCTGCGTGACACAGAGGCGGGGAGGCAGAGTGGCGCCACGCACACACAGTAAGGCGGCCAACATGTGGAGAGTATCGGCGGTGCTGATAATTCTGGGCCTTGACCGTTGCCAGGCCTTCTTGGGCGCATCCCCCCGCACTGGCGCATGCACCATATGCGACGCCAGGAGCAGCAATAATGCAGCAGCAGCAGGACGCGGGGAGAAGCAGCAGCGGCGACGGAGGACGCCGGCGGCGGCGCGATGGGCGCTAGCCGAGGGACCCCCCGCGCACGAGGGTGACGGCGTTCAACTAGCGGCATCGATGGGGGACGTGTGGGCGGCGGGGGCTAACCAGGTGGCGAGGGTGGAGCTGCCGGAGCTGGAGGTGGAGCAGAAGCAGGAGCAGCAGCACAAACCTGACAACTTCACTCTGAACCTGGGTCACTGTATAGACACCCTGAGCGCGGACCTGCCCGTACTGTTCGACCAGCCTCCCACCATGGACATATTCACCAGCGACATCGTGCTCAAGGTGAGGGGCAGCTTCACGCCTCGCGCTTGGCAAAATTCGTATGCGAGCTGGACAAACAGCAAGTTTACAGTTCACTTCAACCAGAACCCCGCGGAGGATTCTCAGGCTCCAGGGCGACGCGCCTGCCCGCCGCCGAGACGGTATTCTCTGTGAGAGGCGGACGCAGGTGTCGCGGATTGGTGGTGACTGCGCGCGGCTGGGGTGTACCGTGTTTTCTCCGGCCTTGGATTCACACTGTGGCGTTGAGTACAGGGTATGACGCAGGTTCACCAGCAGCTACTGCTATAAGTAGCTGGACAGAGCGGGATGAGGCACTGCGTGAGCATGGGCGACATACCACAGGCTAGTACAGGGACATTTGTGTAGCCAGCTCGCAAGCCGCTGTGGCGTGCCGCCGCCTCTGCGGCGTGCCGCCTCATTTCAAGTTGAACCAGCTTATCAGGCAACTGTTACACTGACAGTCCTCACCATGTAGCACACCAAGCCATTACGAAGTAATCAAGCCTGTGCACTGCATGGCCCCTCAAAACCACTAACATACATATCAGCAATGCACTATGACGAGTGAGGCATGTCTGTACTTGCACGGCGTTGCTGCGAGGGCTCACTGGTGGCTGCAGTCCCCCCTGCTGTCCGATTCTACCCATCCTTGGTGCACCTGTGGGCCGTGCTTGTGCTCGTGGCGCATCACTCTTGTATGCTCATCAGTTGTAATCCCTTTCTTCAGTAATCGAAGTTGCGCTCACCAAACGTGTCTCGCCAATACGCAAGGGGGCACACCAGTTTATGCATGGGTGGCGCGGGACAACCGCTGCCAGCAGCGCGCGTGCACAGTCACTACTTGCCCCCCCCCCCACACACACACCAGCCCCGCACCCGACCCTCACCTACCCCCTATGTCGGCGTATGAGCACCTTCTGCTCCCATTTGTGTAGTACTTGGCTACAAGCCGGTCACTGTCCAGCAGCTGAGTCAGACGTAACCGCCACTGCATTAGCAGCCTCAACTGGTTGCTCTCTGCACATACTTCAGAGGTACAACACTGACACGCCCCCGCGCGCGGTGCCCTCCCCCCCCGCCGCCGCCACGCGCACAACAGGACCCCAAGGGCACGCTGAGCCGCGGACGGCGCATGTACAAGGCGCTGTTTGCGTCGCTGCGCCTCGTGAGCGCCATCACGGGCATGCACCCGCGCGTGACGGTGCACTCCATCACGTACGACGCGGCGCAGCGCGAGGTGGACGTGCGGCTCACACTGTCGTTCGGTGCGGCGCTCGCGGGCGAGCCCGTCGCGCTCGCGTGCATGTCGCACTACAAGCTCAACGACGACGCGCTCGTGTACGAGCAGGAGTTTGACTCCATCATCAAGCGCCACCTGTGGGAATGTGAGGGGCTGACGCCGAGGCTGTGTTATTTACCCTGGTACTTTCTCAAGTATGTTTTTGCACTCAGGGGCGTGCAAGTGCCCATGCCATGCATGCCGGCGTGGAGCAGAGCAATGGGCATGCTGGTCCGCTTAGCCCCAGATAGGCAGTAGAGCTTATCCAGTTGCGGCCACAAGTGACGAGGCTCGCATGTGTGCGCGGTGTGTGTGGTTGAGGTGTCGTGGCTGGAGGTGATGCTGGTGTCGGTGGGGTGTGCTTGGTGTTGCGTCTACAATATGCTGTGTGTCGCACGGGGATGTGCACCTGCAATGTAGCTACTAAATTGGTGTGAGGGGGGGCTTTCAACTTGCAGCTCAACATACTGAAGTAATAGGAGTTTGCACTGAGAGGCTGGCTATAACGCTTGAGTGCTGTGGGTACTGCCACATTTACTCATATCAGTGTACGCGTTGGCGCAGAGCAGTCTGCGCGCCCGCATGCACCCAACCTTCCTGCCAAGCACTGACAGTGACGGCTTAGAAGAACTGCAGCTTGACCAATGACTGCCCACATCTCCAACAGTAAGTCCCGCCCATCCTGACGCACTTGCACGCGGGCCCTCTCTGCTGCGTGCTGAATTGAACCTGTGGCACGCAGACTCAACATCCTGGGCAAACATGTCACGGCGCTCCACCCTGGCGGGCCCGTGCATGGTCGCGGTCGAGTACGACGGCGATGGCGGCGACCCGCCGCTGCCGCCGCAGCAGCAGGCGGAGTGAGCGCACTGACTTTTCCTCTGCGCCTGACCACCCGGTGGTGGACAGCTCAAGCTGCGGCCGCCGCCGCTTTCTGGCGCGCCCCCCCCCCCGACGCACCCATGCACCCGCCCGCGCCATTTTTCGCGCCGGCGTCAATCCCTCCTGTGTTTACGGGGGGGGGGCTGACGGGGGCGCGGTGCGCGCGGGCGCCCTTGCTTGCACCCTCACTTACTGCACTCCAAGTGCGCACACGGAGCATTCCACAGTCATGTTCCTGGCGGGGGCGGGGGGGACCTTGCCCCTTCCCCCCCCCTGGGACGGCGCCGGTGAGATGGCGGTCTGTATTTTACCGGTGCACTTAGTCACTTTTTTGGGCCTGGCGGGTGGGACGCTGCTCGCACGCCGCAACCATGTCCCTGCGGCGATAGCATGCACTCCACCTGCCAGCCACAGCGCGGTAGCGGCAGAAAGGCCGCTACCCATAGTAGTTCACCTCGCGCCACCCTACAGTATCACTTGCATGTGGTTAACCAACCCCGGGCGCCCCGCCCCGCCCTCGCACCGCAGTCCTTGCACAGCGGCGGAAAGTAGATGTAATGTACCACTCCATTAGCGGGGCTGATGCGCGCGCCTCTGGTGCGGCAACTCATCTGCGTCAGAGAGTGGTGTGCAAGTTCCCGCAGCACCGTGCGAGTGCGTGCCTTATAGCAGCGGCAGCAACCCACAACAGGCTTGAGCTGCGCCCCCGTTCCCCCCCCCCCCCCCCACTGTTCACCCTGTAGTACTACTGGGTGATCATGCACACTTGCACCCAGCAGCCACACCCAGTAAATAACGTTGTACAAAGGCCCATGTGTGAGCTTCAAACATACACTGCGTTTGTCGCCGTCCGACGAGCATCTATTTCTCCCCCTTCCCTTGGTGCTTCGCAACCTGCTCTGCTGATGATTTTGTGCGCCTGTGTCCATCTGCAGAGCTCTGTGCGTGCGCGCATGTCACAACAATTCATGTGGGATCCATGAACCGTGTGTTCAACCTCGGCAGTGCTGCTGCAGGTGCTGCAGGCTGTGGGGCCGCATCTCGTAGAGCAAGTGAGTGGGCAACGGTGGTGGTGCTTGTTGCACGGCCACACCTACCTTTCATAGCAGATCCAACCTCTCCCAGATGGCTTCCCCACACAACACCCACCCTGTGGCTCTTGCACGCCCACAAGTGCAAATAAATAAAACTACTCAACAAGAAATATGCGTGTGTCGACATCAGGCTCTTTTCCGGGGGGGATATCGATCCGGCGCTGCGGCACGGCTGCTGTGCAGGTGTGCTGCTGAGCACAGGCAGGTCTGTGTGCTGCTGATCATGTGCAGCGACCGCTCGCGCGGCAGATTCTGGGCAGCTTTCACGCGGCGTCAACAGGCTTGCTTGCTCTCACACCAGCTGTGAGGCACTGGCGGAAGCACTATAGAGGCAGCAGCGGAAGCGCTATAGATATCGAGACGAGCCCTGGAGCAGCTGCCAGGCAGGCAATCGATGACGATGACGGAGGCGGCAGCAGACGGCACACAAGCCGCTGCTGGGACCTTGCAGGTGCTGACCATCGCTGCGAACCAACGCCTGCTTCCTAAGGAGGGGTGGAGCCTCAGCAGGGAGCTTCGGTCAGTCCGGCCTCCTCTCGTGGTCAAGCTGTTTGGCAGCGTGCCTCAGATCCTGGCGTTCCGGATCCTTGCTTTTCCCACCATCGTGGACCTGCAGCTGGATTCCGAGTTTGCATGGTGCGCCGCCGACAGGCCGTTGCAGCTGCCTGGGGGGCTGCGGTGCCTGCGGCTGCGCTGCTTCGAGGGGCGGCTGGGCTTGGTGCCCACTAGCCTGCAGCTGCTATCTCTGGCTGAGCTACAGGGGCTGTGAAGGCGACGTGTGTCGTTGGGCACGAGACGAGGCCTGCTATGAGCAGATGCGCACCATCATCGGTGCCATGCCTGCGGACCTGTCGGAGCTCTGCACGGACCTGCCTGTGGAACGCTGCCTGGACTGGCTTTGCCAGTGGGGTTGCGCAGCCTAACTCTGGAGCGCCTGCACCATAGAGTCCAGCAGGGGGGGGCGGTGTCCGAAACACACTGGATTAACATACACGGGTGACGCACTGCCGCCTAACCTGGAGAGGCTGACACTGGGGGAGGGTTTGTGGCTGGGGCGGCGTCTGGTGATGCCGGAGACGCTGCAGGAGCTGTGCGTTGTCTACCTCAACCTGGAAACGGGTGCCACCACCCTCCAGCCGCCGGCAGGGCTGCGCTCACTCGCGGTGCACGCCATGGAAGCTGGTGACGACTTCATCGACCTTGGAGAGCTGCCGCCAGGTCTGCTGAAGCTGCACATCACCAACACGGGGTGGGCGGACAGTGTGCGCCTTGGGCCGCTGCCGGATGGGCTGTGGCAGCTTTCGCTGGCGCACTTTGGGCCCGGAGCCGGCGCGCTGCCTGCGGGCCTGCACAAGCTCACCCTTTCAACCTTTGTCCCCGCACTGCAGCAGCTGCCATCACAGCTGCTGGAGCTGCGGGTGGAGAGGCACAGCCACCCCCTGCCGCCCCTGCCGCCCTCGCTGCGCCATCTCTACATGGACTCCTGCGACGCTCCTCCGCCACCACTTCCTGAGGGCTTGCTGTCACTGGATCTGCGAAGGTCCATGGGCCCCCGGGGTGCCGCCGCTGCCGTGCTCGCTGCGCCGCCTGTGGCTGCGTGGCTCAGCCTGGCGTACTGCGAGCGACCTGGCGTTGCCGGAAGGGCTGGAGGTGCTGCTGCTGACCCTGCACCCATTGTCGCCGATACCCACGGGCAGCTGCCTGCCTGCCCTGCCCGCCGGCCTCCTGGAGCTGACATGCTGGACAACCCAGCAAATGCCGCTGTGTATAGACGCGCTGCCGCCGCACCTGACGAGGCTCACCCTGGAGGGTGTGCGCCTGTTGCCCCGTACCCGCTAGCGTGCGCATGCTGCACACCGCGCGGAACTTCATCAGCGACGCACTCACCTTCGAGAGTGGACAGCCGCCGGCGACCTTCCAGGAAGGCGTGCTCCCCGACTGTTTAGATGGCATGCCGCCCGACCTCGCGTGGAGGCCGGTGAGTGGCGTGCGTTGATAGCAGAGTTGCCGATGGCGGCGCGCACGTGGCGGCCCGCCTGCCCGCCCACTCGTGTCTTCGTACCGCTGTGGTTGGCCCGCCAAGCCTACGTTGACTGTGTTCTAGTAGCGCAGGTGTGAGGTAGGGACTCCAGGCGGCGGTAGATGTGCGCGCAGAATGGCCGCCGGCCCTCGCGGCGCGCGCGTGCTCGCACAGTTGTGGTAACACGAGCGCACACAAGGCATGATGCGACGTTGTGTCCCCAAGTGGCAGGCAACGGCGATGTTTTGGCGTGTCTGCCTTCGCGATGCCTCCGCTGTTTTGTTTGCCACGTGGCGGCAGCCTGCTTTTGGTGCGTTGTGCGCCATGTCATGCCCAATGGTGTACTGCCAGTGCGCCATGCGTACTTGCTAGAGGCGTACCTCTTTGCCACTGCAGTTTGATGTTGACCTGTGGGGGTGCCGACAGTGTAGCAGCAGTGCATCGAGCATGACTTGTTCTGCCAAGGCTGCACGCGCACGCACCTGCACTCATGTTGTGGCCCATGTGGCTCGCGTATCTCAACCAGTACTGAGCATGGCTTCGGCCTGTTTGCGCCTCTGCATGCGCGGCTGCTGACGAAAACCTGCCTCACTTAGTGCCGGAATGCATGTGACGTACGTGGCGTAGGCTGCGCGCGCGCAGCGGCCATGTGGAGGTGATGCACTGGCTGCGTGAGCGGTCCAACAGCTTCGCACCCTGCAAGCACGGAGTTTGCGGCGCGCCACGGCAGGCTTGGAGCAATGGAAATGATTGAAGCTGGAAGGCGGTGCTCTTTTTTCTGACACGTTGTGCACGCGCAAGGCACTCTCGAAATCATATATGATTTCGATCATGCATGCATAGATATATATATATACATGCATGCATGATCGCGATCGAGTCCATCGAATTCATGAACACGCACAACTGCAAGTTACAGTTGAAGTTGCGCTGTGCCTTTGTCACTTTGAGGCTGTGCCTTGTGTCAGGAGGTGTGAGATGGTGCGGTTACGATGCGCAGCGCTGGTGTCCATGGGAGTGTGCGCCAGGGCCTTCGTCCCAGCCTGCGGCCCAGGCAGCACGGACCTCCCCCTGTCCCGCTACAATGCTGCTGCCAGCCCTGCCACCGCCGGCACCACCAGGTGCAGAAGAGCAGGGCACGTGCGCGACCGCTGGGGGGGCTGCTGCCGCAGGCTGTGCACTGCCGCAGCAGCAGCAGCAGAGCCAGAGCGGCCGCAAAAAGCGCTGCCCGTGACAGTGCTCTCAGGCTTCCTGGGGGCGGGTAAGACCACCCTGCTGCAGCGCATTCTGGCCAACACCCAGGGCCTCCGGGTGGCCGTCATCGTCAACGACATGGCGGAGGTCAACATCGACGCCAAGCTGGTGCGAGGGGGCGGTGGCGGGGGCGCCACCTCAGACCCATCGTCTCCCGCCGTCGCCGGCAGCGAGGTGCACAGGGTCGCGGAGAGGCTGGTGGAGATGCAGAACGGCTGCATCTGCTGCACCCTGCGGGAGGACCTGCTGGAGGCGGTGGCGGGGCTGGCGGCGGAGGGGCGCTTCGACCACTGCGTGATCGAGTCCACGGGCATCAGCGAGCCGATTCACGTGGCCGAGACCTTCACTTTTGAGACGGAGGGCGGAGCGTCACTAGGGGACATGGCGCCCCTGGACACCATGGTGACCGTGGTGGACGCCGCAAATTTCATGCGGGAGCTGGAGGCTGCGGACGCGCTTGGCGAGCGGGGGCTGGCGCCGGAGGGCATCGATGACGAGCGCACCATCAGTGAACTAATGATGTCTCAGGTGCACGGATTTTTCTGCTGTACATGGAGAAAATGGGGTTACTGTGCTACATGCTACTCCTATATAGTTTGCTTGGTCTATGCAGCGCCGGCGGTCAGCGATGTGTTCATGCTGGCTTGCGTGAGCTGGGCTTTTTCGCACGCCCACAAGCACTCTCAAATAAGCTACCATGTATTGGTAAATATTTGTGTACAGACATGGTTATGTGTCATATGGTGACAGCGGTTGGCGACAGCTGGCGTGATGGGAGAGCAGCAGCACACGCCGGTAGGTGCAATGAGAAGAGCAGCGCCGGTTACCTAATACTAATACTTCTGAAGTACAAAGTACTTGCGCGCATTTGCCGAACACATGCTTCCTATAACCTGCGCTTTTTGTGCTATCTCTGTACAATAGTCGATGACCTCAAGCAGCAGCTGGAGGTCATGAATGCTGTGGGGGCGACGGCGGTTGGCGCCAGGCCGCTGTCAATGAGCAGCGAACCATGTGTGCATCAATGTTCGTGCACGGTTGCAGAAGCCTCGCAGGTGTGCAGTCCTCATATTTATGTACCGCATTGTGGTATTTGGTGCAACATGTGGGGCAGTCGAATTTTTGCACTCAGTACTGCAAACAAGGCACCTACTATTGTGCGTGGTTGTTTGTTTGACTTTCCGTGTGTTGGTGGGGCAGTGGTGGCCTGTCGGCGTTGCTGCGATGCCTGTCATATGCAAACATTTGCATGCTGCGTTCAAGTGTTGCCAACAAAACATGCTGCGCACTTCCGATGTTAATCGTTCTGCGAGCACACGCACATGCCAAACCTCGATCCCACCACTAATAGGACCATTTTGTACCGCCCGCCTGGAACGCATGTCACCACGCGCACGTCTGCCATTGACCCACCACTTCCACGGAACCTCTAAGCGCCCCCCCCCCCCCCCCCTTGCGCGCGCCGCACGCACACGCTTCCGCTGCCCCAGGTGGAGTTTGCGGACGTGGTGCTGCTCAACAAGGTGGATGCGGTCGCTCCGGCGGCCGTTGCAGAGCTGGAGGCGCTGCTGCGCGGGCTCAACCCCGACGCGCGCCTGCTGCGCTGCGTGCGCTGCGACGTGGACGTGCGCGAGGTGCTGGGCACGGGGCGCTTCGACTTTGAGCGCGCCGCGGAGGCGCCCGGCTGGCTCAAGGTAGGGCGCCCCTGAGACTTGTTTTCATGTGGTAGCCATGTGCTGATGTATCTGTTGTTAGTACTGCCGGAATCGTAATTTTTTCAAAATTACTTCGTAATTCGTAGCGTACTGTCGCTGTAACCTTATAACACTTGCAACGTGTTCCATAATGTTTGTGCTCAGCACGGTAGAGCCATTACAGTTGCCAAGGCATCGTAGGCTGCCGTACGCATCCGCAGCGGGTATGCAGGAATTGCCGTTGACCATAATGTCCCGAAATTACTATTCCGGCATCCCTAATTGTTAGTACTTCCAAGTAGGTTCAACACATGGCTTTGTAAAATCGAGTTCATGTGAAGGGTCGCTTTGACTTTGAGCAAGCCGCACAGGCGCCCGGCTGGCTCAAGGTGTGTGTGGGCTTAGGCTGGTTTTCATGTGACACCTGTGTACTGAAGTGGCGTGTTACCCAACAGTTGTAGGTACGCCGACACGCGGCTTTGTCGTGTGAAGGGTCATTGCGACTTTGAGCGCGCCGCGGAGGCGCCCGGCTGGCTCAAGTGGCGGGGCCTTAGACCGGTTTTCATGTGGTATGTGCTGAGGTATGTGAGACAACTGTTGTACGGGTGCTGACACGTAGCTTCGTAAAATGGAGTTCGTATGGAAGGCGGCTTTCACTTTGAGTGTCCTGCGGAGGCGCCCGGCTGGCTCAAGGCGCGGGGTCGGCGTGTCATAAGACTGTTTTTTTAACGTGTTATTTTAGTGATTGGTTTATACAACTTACTTAGTTTCAAGTACCACGTAGTACGAAGTACTTCGAAGCATTAGTGTACGTACATCAAAGTATGTGATAAAACATGGCCTTTTGGACTGGTTTCCATGTGCGGAGGCGCCTACCTGGGTCAAGGCGGCGCGCCCTGTGCACTGTGATACGTGAGTGGATGCATGTTTTCTGCATGGCCCCGTGTCCTTGGTTTCGTAGGAGGCGCATGGCTGACTCACACTCGGGGCTGCCGTGTAGACTGTTTTTCACGTGGCATGGGGGGTCAGATGTGACTTCGTTAGTGCGCGCGGGCATTGCACGATTATACCGCATCCAGTGCTGTGCCCTCGCACCCCCACGACCCCCTCACACTCCCACACGCTCACCAACCCGCCCGCTGATGGGCATCAAACACCTCAAAAGACATCCCGGTACTCTTCACTCTCGTTTTTATACATGCACCCACCACGCGCCATCTCGCGCAGTCACGCTAGACCCGCACCAGACAGCCCAGGACCTGACATGTTGGTATGCTGTTGTTGTTTTTGCATGCGCTCGCCACGCACTCTCTCACACATCACGTATGCGCGCCGCGGATGCACACACGCACAGGCCCTCAACGGCGACCACGTGCACACGCCCGAGACGGAGGAGTTCGGCATCACCAGCTTTGTCTACCGCGCGCGCCGCCCGCTGCACCCGGCGCGCGCGCTGCGCTTCGTCACCGCGCACCTTCCCGCCGTCGCGCGCTCTAAGGGCTTCTTCTGGCTCGCGACGCGAAACTCCGACATGGGCGTGTGGAGCCAGGCGGGCGGCAGCTTTGTGGGGGAAGCGGGGGGCGCGTGGTGGGCGGCCACGCCGCGCGAGGTGCGTGCGCGTGGCGTCACGCGATGCACGTGCAAGTGCTTGTAGCTTTTGTTGGAGTCCGTTTGGGGGGCATGGAAAGCCCTGCGCGCTGTGGTGTGCAAGGCTGGGGAAGGCATACCGGTAGTATAGAATGCCGCCCTGTTGGTTACCCAGGGAGAGCACGATGCTCAGCGTTGTGCGCTTGTACCATGAAATGAGCGCCCAAGTGTGAGCATGCGCACATAGCACATCATGCATGTTTGCGCGCAGGGGGGGTGGATGGTGCATGGTGGTGGTATACCAAGTGGGCCACCACGCTCGTGCGAGGTGTAATGTCCGCGCCCACCCTGGCAGGCACTTGTTTCGGCTTGCCCAACGAGTGCTTGGGTGCCAAGTGGGAGGGCCTCCAAAAGTGCGGCCAGGCACCACACGCAGTGCCTTGTTTCAGTGGGGGCGGGCAATGGGACACGCGCCATCATGTCGTGCCGCATGAGGCGAGCTACTGGCGCAGCATGCGCCCACACGCGGCATGGGACCTGCAATAGTGCAGCCCTGGGTGACGCGTGTGCTGCGCCGGACGCAGTGAAGCACGCCGCTCCCTCCTTGCTCCCCCCCCGCGCCCCCCCACACGCCGCCTTGAACCCTCTGTACGTGCGGCACACACAGTCGCTCCCCCGCTGCCCCCCCCCCCCTCCCACGTGCTCTCGATGAAACCGCATCACGCTGCCTGCGCGTGCCGAAAACACCCCGCCTGGGCCACCTGCCGGCGCAGGAGTGGCCGGACGACGCGGAGGAGCGCGCCTTCATCGAGGCCGACTTTGAGCCGCCGTGGGGCGACCGGCGCCAGGAGCTCGTCTTCATAGGCGGGCGCGCCATGGACGCGGCGGCGCTGCGCGCGGCGCTGGACGGCGCGCTGCTGACGGACGCCGAGATGGCGCTCGGCCCCGCCGCGTGGGAGGAGCAGTTTGAGGACGACTTCCCCCCGTGGGAGATTGTGAGCGCGGCGGAGCTGGAGCAGAGGAGCGGCGAGGCACGCGCCGCCGCTGGTGCTGGTGCTGGGGCGGCGGCCGCAGCGTCTGCGTGACTGGCTGGTGCTGCTGTGGTGCTGGGGGGGGGGGCGCGGGTCGTGCTGCCATGTGGCAGGTGGTGCTGGTAGGAGGGGATGGGCTGCGTAGGGTGTCGCACTGCGGCCGCAAGTTAATTCTGGTATTTACATGGAGGTTTGTGTGGTGCGGAGTGCATCCTTGGTGCGGTGTTCGTGGCGGTTGCTGTCTGGTATGTGTGCTGTCCGTTGCTGCTGACACGTTGCGTTTTTGTACCTCGTATACCACCTGCGCTCATGCATGTGTGAATCGAAGTGGTGCTGGCAAAATTGCCGCATGCGCGCCATGTCATGCGGTGATGCCATGCACCACACTTTGAAGAGGCACCACATGCCATGCGCTTGCGACACCTCATACGTGCTCAGCACATGCTACTGTGTTGTGCCGTTTTGCTTGCCTCAACGCGCCTGACATGTGCACATGCCGCTCACAGCCGCAGGCGTGGCACAGCAAGGCATGCCAGTGGCCAAACAACCATTTGCCTAGGCGCATACTGCAGCCGACAGGGGGGATGATGATCGACGTTGCGCAGGGTGCCACCGTGTGGAAAAATGCCACTCACGCGGAGACTGCCAGTCTGACATGCGTGCCACACAGTCAAACCCTGACAGGCAGTGCTCAGCAGAAGCAATGGCACATGCTGGCAGGCGTAGAACAAAACATCATTTCGGCATCGTCACATCCGCACGCGCCTGTGCGGTGGCACACACTGGTGCTGCCCGCATACCCTTTTGGGTGCCTGCGGCATTAGTGCCAGCGGCACGAGCTGTTGCAGCTCGAAGCCGTGCATTTTGCACGGAACACAGTGCATGTGGCTTCACAGGTGTGGCTCCCGGGGTTGTGCCCCCCGTCTACTGCAATCCGCAGGATGCCGCAGTTCTTGGCCCGGACAGTTGCTGCTTCCTCTGTCACAGCCGCCGTGGAGCCAGGCGGGCTTCGTCGCGACTGCCAGGCACCGCTGCCGCCAACAGCAGCTGCTGTGTCCGGCAGCGGGCATTAGCTGTGCTACAAAAAGCGTCATTCGTGCGAAGCCTGCGCAAATTGTGGGCCATATTGGTGCCACCTAATCGCAACCAATTGGTTGGGCAGCAGGCAAGGCACGCGCAGCGGTTGCCCTTGCTGCAGCAAATTGTCATGTCACCTCACAACGCACCAGCAACTTGCCGCTGCGTTGGCACCAAGGCAGCTGCAGGCGCCGGCTGCTGCACCCTGCGCAACAAGTGCGTCGCCTAGCCTGGCTGCACACTTGCTGCTGCTGCCGCTGCTGCTGCGGGGGCTCCTGCCACTGCTGCAGCGGACGCTGGTGCTGTAGAGGCTGCTGCTGGTGCTGCTGGTGCTGCTGCTGGTGCTGCAGATGCTGCTGCTACTTTTTGGAGAAGGATGCTGCTGGAGCTGCAGCAGCGGTTGCACTTCTGCAGGGGATGCTGCCGGACCTGCAACAGCTTGTGCAGGGGAAGATGTTGCTGCTGCTGCGGCTGCCGCAAACACTGCTGCTGTTGTACTGTCACTGGTGCCTGGCTGCAGATCTGTACACTGGCGCTGCTGTTGCTGCCACTGCTGGTCGGCTGCCGGTGTGCACACAGGTGCAAACACGGTACCTCTTGCCTTTGCGCAACATCCATCCAAGCTTTCCGCACAAGCACTCTGTGTACTTTCACACGCTCCTTGCTCCTGCCGCGCCGCTCAGCTCACGCCCTCCTTCGCCGCCCCAATGCCCATGCGCCTCTCCTCCCACTCCGTCAGGCGCCGCCAATAGTCAACCCACACGCAGTCCGCGCAGCCCGTGCCGCAGCATTCGCTGGCCGCAGGTGCCTCCGGCTTAGGCCCCAACACCCCCTGCTGCTGAGCAGCAGCAGCAGCACTTGGCGGAGAGGTGATGTGCCCCGGCACCTTGGCACGCAAATCGCTCAGGTTGAGCGGTGGAGGGGCCGTGGCCGGCCCCGGCTGCTGCTGGTGTTGCTCGGATTCGGCTCCGGGGGGGTTGGAGAGATTCGCCAGCTTGCGCTCTAGCTCGAGGAACTCGTCCATGCCCACCTGGGCTGGGCTTGCAGGGCGGGCAGCGCTCCTGGAGCTCCTTCCGGGGACTTGCTGCTGCTGCTGCGGCTGCTGCGGCTGGTCTCCACTGCTGCTGGCACTGTCTGAGCTGCTGCTGGCCGCACTGTCGCTGCTGCCATTGCTGCCGCCAGCACTCAGCCTCCTTTCTAGCTCCGCAAACTCTGTCATGGCGACTTCCGCGGGGCTGCGAGGGGGGCTGCGAGGCCGTGTGCCGATGTTGCTGCTCGCACCACTGCTGCCACCGTCGGCGCTGCTTGTAACTGGCCTGCACGGCCACTGGTGGTGAAGCAGCTGCGTGGCAACACTCGAGCCAAGCAGCCGCACCTGGGACCCCAGCCAACCTCTCCCTGCCGCCGCCGCTGCCGCCAGCATGTCGCAAGGTGGTCTGTTCTCCTCAGCGCTTGAGAGCTGAGCGCTGACACAACTGCCGGGTGATCCATGAGCGGGGGTAGGTGCCGGTGAAGCGCCCACCTTGCAAAGCGACGCGCCCACGCGCCAGCACGCGCACCACCAGGAACCACAATCACGGCAGTCACGGCAGCCGTTTACGGATCCGCACCACCAGCCGCGGCGTCCTCTGCTGGAAACGGGCACAACCTCCTCCCTGCCGTGGGTGTTGCCTGGCGATCGAGGTGGCGGGCATGGCACCTCCGGCCCACAGAGCAGCCGGGCTGCTGTTCCTGCTGGTGTGCTGGCACTCATCGGAGGCTCTGCAGCCGCCCTTCAGCACACGCAGTAGCATGGCTCGCGGCCAGTTCCTTCAATTCAGCGGGGCAGCAGCCACCGCTGGGCTGGCAGTGCTAGGTGGGACAGAACAGGCAGTTGCAGCGCCCGGTGGGGCAACGGCACCAGCTGAGGGACCCGGGTACGACCTGAGCCTGCAGCGTATCTACGACACCAAGGTGGGCAGCTATCTGCCTGCCATGCCGGAGAGGCTCTTCAAGACTGGCCACCTGCCTGCAAGGTGAGAACACCAGCAGCCTTGCTTTGCCCTGCTGCGGTTGTGTCGTGAAAATGAGCCTTGACAACTCGCAGCCCCCGGCCAAGATGGTTGTGCAAGTGCACCGTGTGCTGTACTTGCGGTTTGCCAGCGTGCCCTGTTGTGTGGCGGGGGTCGAGCTTGTGGGCAATGACAGAACGACAGCCAGCAGGACCCTCGACCATCTATCTCACACACCGCACTTCACAAGAGAAATACACATGGTTATAACAAATCAATACCCGGCGAAAAGCATTGCTCTCCTTGTTTGTACAACCCCAATGTGGAAATTTGCTTCAAGTTAAACCCACCGCTCTCGTGGTCCCTGTGGCCGTGCACCCCACTGCTATTGCTGCTGCTGCTGCTGCTGCTGCTGCTGCTGCTGCTGCTGCTGCCGCCGCCACCGCTGCTGCTGCTGCTGCTGCCGCCGCCACCGCTGCTGCTGCTTCTGCTGCCGCCGCCGCCGCTGCTGCCGCCGCCGCCGCTGCCGCCGCCGCCGCTGCCGCCGCCGCTGCTGCC